>BQNB010001479.1:15262-139063 GCA_026074375.1 Tanacetum coccineum
CGTGATGAAATGCCTCAAAATTCCATCCAAGTTTGCGAAATCTTTGACGTGTGGGGCATCGATTTCATAGGGTCGTTCCCGTCTTCACGAGGGAACAAGTACATACTCGTGGCGGTCGACTACTTATCAAAATAGGTTGAAGCGAAAGCGCTCCCCATCAACGACGCCCGAGTTGTTTCAAATTTCTTAAATCTCTCTTCGCCCGATTCGGTGCCCCTCGTGCTATCATAAGTGATCGTGGAACCCATTTTTGCAATGACCAGTTTGCAAAGGTCATGCTTAAATACGGAGTCACTCATCGTCTCTCTACCGCGTATCCAATCGTGGTTTGAAAAGAATTCTTGAAAGGACCATAGGCGAAAATCGTGCCTCTTAGTCAGATAAATTAGATGACGCACTTTGGGCCTTCCGCACAGCTTACAAAACACCTATCGGGTGTACTCCATACAAGCTAGTGTACGGAAAGGCATGTCATCTACCGATTGAGCTCGAGCACAAAGCCTATTGGGCTTTAAAGCATGCAAACTTTGACCTAGTGACCACGGGCGATCACCGAAAGGTTCAACTCAATGAGTTAAATGAACTTCGTGATCATGCCTATGAAAACTCTTTGATCTATAAAGAGAAAACAAAGAGAATCCATGACTCCAAGATTAAAAACCGCGTTTTCAACGTCGGTGATCGAGTCCTCCTCTTTAACTCTAGATTGAAGATTTTCTCGGGCAAGCTTAAGACCCGCTGGAGTGGACCATTCACTGTAACCCAAGTTTTTCCATATGGCACTATCAAGTTATCCCAAAACTCCGAGCCAAATTTCAAAGTAAATGGTCACCATTTGAAGCACTACTTTGGAGGGGACGTACCACAATTAGTAGTCCTAGATCTCCAGACATTCCTCATGGACCAATAAATTCGGGGGATGGGTCAAGCATAGCGACCTTAAAAAAGCACTTCGTGGGAGGCACCCCATGCTTATCATAGTATTGTGTAGAAATGAATTAGTGTTTTCTTGTTGTGTGGGGGCTCGCCTCTTCCATTACTCGTGTTTCGTGTTTGTGTTGTTGATTGTCTAGGATTGCTCGGATTGTGAAGACTCTCGTGCTCTCAGTATTGTCTTTCATTCACAAGAGTTTCACATCCTCAGCTTCATTTTGGGAATCCAATATCCAAATCTAATCGACTAACGTTTTATCTTTTGGCACACTTAATAAACGGCCTTAGATTTACGTAGGTACCCCTTTTAAAACATCGAGGACGATGTTTAGTTCTAGTATGGGGGGAATCTTCGATTTGATTTTGCCTGCAGCCGTTGTTGTCACGTAATCCCGTTTTTACCACCAAAATTTTTGCAAAAATACCAAAAAAATGAAAAAAATTTAAAAATTTTCAAAAATAAAATAAGTGTTTTGTCACAGTTTTGACTTTCCTAATGGGTAGAATGAGAATAAATTTTGACTCGGTCGAGCGTGTTGAGCCCTAGCTTTGTCCCTTAACCATTTAATAAACGAAAGTTTATTAGGCTAAGCATTCGCGGATCCTTTTATTAGGGATTTTAAATTTGCGAAGAACGAGAAATGATAGTGTTATTTACAAGTAGGATGCTAAACAAGGATTATTTGGAAATCTTAAAAGCTTATAAGTGTAACTTGTCGCTTTTTCTCCCCGAAGCTCTTAACCTGACTAATAAACGTGCTTAATTTTGCTTTAACTTTAAACCGACATTTTCTAAAAAGAAGCTCTTTCGGAAACGAAAATATTCATCTTAGTTCAACTGTATACTTGAGTTTCTAAAACGAAATTTTCTCTATTACGGAAAATATGTTGCAAAAAAAATGAAAAAATGAAAAATGAATGATGAAAAATATAAACTGTGGGCTGATAAAGGTTTACTGCATCTTGCCGGCTCACAACCGATGTTGCAGTCTTCAAAACAAAGCCCATAGTGAGATAATAAATGCCAAAGTGCATTCTTAAGTATTATCAATAAGAATTCACCGTCGTCAGACTAAGTCACTACATCTTGTCGGAGGCGTGGCCGATGTTGTAGTCATGTAAATGATGACGGTATTATAGTATAGCAATAAATGACTAATAAGGAAAATTTAATGGTTAAGATTTCTTTTTCTAAACTCAAGTATAATTTTGAACTAAGAATAACTTGCTCTAAGACTTCAAAAGTTGTTGGTTGCCGTTGGTAGATTATTTCTAGGAATAATCGCACCAATGAGATCATTAAATTTTTGATGTTTGCGTGCTTTGAGTAGTATTGTTTATTTAGCGGTAAATCTAAGAAATTCGGCCTAAAAGGGTGGAGTATCCCGCTATTACATTGCGAACATTCTCCTGTGGGGTCTCAACCTGATAACCTAAGTCGAACTCGGCTGGGATCTATCGAGAATATGCTGGTTGGTGGGTGATCTAGTCTTTTCCCCAGATTTCTTCAGAAATATCGTTATGCACATAAACTATACTACTTTCTAAAATTGTCGATCTAAATTTAACTTAAAATTAAGCACAATCACACTAATTGAATAATTGTTGGGAGCGGAAAGTTGACAAGTCATAGTTATAAGTAGTGTTAGCATCTTTACTTGTACTCAGCGGTGATTTTGTTTTTACGCTTAGCTTGGGACTAGTGAAAAATCGGGGACGATGAATTTATTCCGTCAGGACATCCATAGATTATTCTATGGGCGCTTCTCATTCTATGATTCCAGTGTTAATAAAATAAAGAAAGTCAAACATGTTAGTTAGTAGAAAGAAAAAGGAAAAATTTTAAAAAATATATATTAGGGATAGTTAGTGTAAATATAAAAATGGTGAAAACAGGACTTGTCAAAGCTATTGATTCTTTAGTCCCCCTTGACAAACACTTAGCTACTTTTCGAGGTTATTATTCGAGGGGGATTGAGATTCTTGGTTTTCTCAAATGTTTACTTCATAACATTGCGTGAGGACACGACAATATCTTAGTATGGAGGATTTTGGTATGTGCTTAATTACACATACCATTTTCCATTAAAAACGGACTTAAATGACTAAAAACGTACCAAAAATACATTGTATTTGTATGTTTTGCATTTGAATTGTACAGGAAATGGATATTCAAGAAAAAGATAAAAACAAAGCTAAAAATGACAAAATCGAGCACGAGAATGAAAAGAGCGTGAAAAAAAGCCAAAGTCAACCCCGACAAAGTAAAGTCAAGTCAAAGTCAAAGGAAATACAACTTCAGGGACTAAAGTTGTCAAGTTATCAAACTTGAATTAGAAGGACTTAAAGTGCAAAGATGACATATATAACTTCAAGGGCCAAAACTGCCAAACCCTTAAAGTTTTATATCACAAGGACTTGCCTTGTAAAAGTCCATATAACCCTCAGGGACTAATTCTGTCAACTCCTAAATACTTATACACCACAAGGACTAGTATTGCAAAGGTACTTATATCTTTGAGGGACCAAAGTTGGCAAGTCTCCAAACCCTTCCCCTGTTACCCAAAAACAGTTTTTCCCGCCAACAAAACCCAAGAACAAGGTCACATGTTGTCTTCCTCCCCTTTACCCTACAACACCAAAACTATACAAGGGATAAAACCCTCACCCTCAACCCACTAAACCCTAGTTGTATGATACCTTGCCAAGTTGGCAATCCCACACTTTCCCAAGATAAATCCAACGGCTTCCATGGTTTTTAGAAAAAGCACAAGAGATTTTGAAGGGCTAAGATGATTTTGAAGACTTCACTCAAGAAGCACAGCCTCAGTTTGTCTCACAAAAGAAACACACTTCAAAGGCCTAAGCTTTGAAGATTTTAGTATAAATAGGTGTCAATGTAAGCCTTCAAAGGATCCCTTTTCTTATTAATCTTTTATCTTTTATCTTTTATCATGTTTTAAGTCTTTTTCAGTTTTATGTTTCCAATTTAATGTCGTGTAAGCATTTTTTTAAGTTAATAAAAGTTTGAAGTATTTTAAAGTTATAATCTTGTTCTTAAGCTTTATGTTCTTTTAAGCCTTGTTTAAACTCCCTTAAGCCCTTTGTAACTTGTATAACTTAATTTCAGAAAAACCTTAAAAAGTAATTAAGTAATTCCAAGAAATACCAAAATTAAGCTCACCCTCAATTACCTCAGCTAATTATGGAAGATAAGCCAGAAATGGATGGGCTTATAGACTTTACTAGCAGAATTGCTTAGTTATAAGCTTGTTTGCCCTGTTTAAGCAAGGGCATTGTAAGTCTTCATTTTTCCATTTTTTAGCTTATTTACTATTCAAGTGCTTATTCCTGCTTATTTCTTGTTTGGATTTGCTTATTGTTGCTTAAATATGAAATTTAATGCTTATTTATGCTTTAGTATAGTTTAAAAATCTTTTGTGCAAATATTTCTTATTAATTGTCTTATATGGCTTTGAAAAATGCATAAGCTGTTTTAGCTTAATTCTGTCTTATATAAGTGTTTAAATTTGTTCATCAGGCTCTAAATAAGCCATTGAACATCTGGTCTTTGAAGTCTAAGCTTTAAAAATCAAGTTATAAGCCGTAAATTTGATTTTAGATTGTTAAAGGGGTGTTTGGAACATCATAAGTTTTTGGCTTATTGCTGTCAAAAACCCTTAAGGTTTTGAAAAATCTAAATTCAAGAGCTTATTTAAGCTTGTATAAGCTGTTTTTAAGCTGTTTGAAAGCCTGAAGCTTAGTTTTACAAGTTTTTCTAAGTGCTACTTAAAATTTGACTTTCAAATCCAAGTTAAACTGCTTATTTGGATAAGCCATGCTTGATGGCTTAATTTTGTACATTTTGAGTCTTAATTGAGTGTTAGAGTGTTGTAGCAAAAGTGCATTATAGGGGGATAATATGGTTTAGAGTTTAGGTAAAAATCTGCATATTTAGTTAAGTGTTTAAAAAAATGAAGAAACAGCTTTTACTTGTGCTTATTCTGGCTTATCCAGAATTTCAAACTCCATTTTCTTTACAATTTTGAATAGCTGTTAGGCCATACTTTAAGCTCACATAAGCCCCTAGTCCTTAGTTTCTATTTAAAAGCTTAAAATTAAGCTTGAAAAGCCATTCTTAGGCTTTTTAGCTCAACACTTCCCCTGGTGCTGAGATTGCTTAATTGTGCTTTTGTGCTTAAATCTCTTGTCCTATTGTGCTTTTAAGAGCTTATTAGGTTAGCTGAAGTCCTCTTGTTTGCTTATTTTCAATTACATTGCATTTGTTTTAGCTTTTTATTACCCTAGCAACTTAAGTTTTTCATTGGCAGTACTAACTCTTAAGTTAGTACTCTCGAAACGTTGGTCTCTCCTGGTAACACCTTCTTTATACTCACATTTACCGTGCGCCTTGGGACTTTTACGTTAGTGTCCCAAGGGCTTAGCTACTTATACACGTTTTTGGCTTATAAGTCTATAAGCTGTTATAGCTTATTTACGGGCTTATTTATAAGCAATTTTTTTGTTTCTTATTTTTCGAAGGTTAATCATAGTGTAAAGAATTTTTAGTAAAATTTTCAGAATTTTTCAAAGTCGTTTGATATTTTTTATAATTTAATTTAGTTAAAAGTTTAAAAAATTCATAAAAAATACAAAAACTGTCAAAAACATATTTTTCTTTTTAGATAAATTTTTTTAGTCATAGTGCTAGCTTTGTAGGAAAAATATAAAAAATTTTGTAGGGTCATTTTTGTAACTTTTTGATTTTAAAAGAACGGGCTCGGTGTTGATTTTGTCTTGGATCTTTTTTGGGTCAATCGACTCGTTTCGTTACGTCTTTTCAATCTTGTTATTAGTTCATAGAGTCAGTTTCAGAAGTGATATTTCCTGGTAGGGGTAAATTTTGAAGATTTTAGGTTTTTGACCCTTTGTTCGGGATTCGTGCTCTCGTTTTCTAGCTTAAATTCATAATTTTTAGGTTTTTCTTAAACGTTTTTATTTGTTATTGTTTAATTTAACTTTCCACACTCTCAAATCATTTTTCTCATTCAAACTCCAATCTTCCGACTGTATCAATTTCAGGTCCAGCCTGTTGAGATATAAGACGGGAAATTTATACTACTTCTCGGTTTTATTAATTTTGTTGATTTTTAGACTTATATATATTTTATATTTTATCATATATTATATATTTACTATAAAAAGTCGACAATCAAGTCTCAGAATCCATCTCTTGAGAAATAAAAAAAGTGTCAGTAGAAACCTCTACATCCACAGGTTGAGAAGGACCAGCAACGTCTGCCTCGGCTGCACTAGGGGAAGCGAATTCCCTAAAAATGCTATGCTGAACCGGTCCGGTACTTGACTCATAGACCGGAGCGGAAGTGGCACCGGCAATAGCAGTAGTGGCAACAGCCGCAGTCAGTACGGGAGTGGTGGCACGGATGACCTGACAATAGAAGTGACCTCAGCATCTGCAACATTGGTACTAGAATGATGAGAAGAGTCTGAGGAAATTACAAACCTCTCAGCTGGGTGTTGGGTCCGCAAATTAGGTCTAGAGGCTGAATCAGTATGTCACGCTCCAGTGAAAGGGGTCCTATAAGTAACAAAAGGCATAGTGGCCGCAGCCGTAATGCCAACCTTTACATTCAAGGTACTTCGTTCAAACAACTCCTGAATCACAGCAAGGGACTTTTCACCAGTGCTGGGACCAACATTGCCAGAAGTGTCGTGATCCTCCCTTAATTTCTTTGGAGGATGGTCAGAACCACTAGCACCATCAGCTCTTCTCCTTCTTTTCTAAACTTTAGGCTTATCAGCAGCAGTTGCCTCAACCTCCTCATCAGCAACAATGTAACTCCCTCATCTAAACAAATGAGTCGTGATACGGCATTTACATATATTAATATATAATACGATAGAAAATTACCAATTTTTCCCTTGAGGGACAAGAGTGAAAAGAAATTCTTCAAAATAATATTAATATAAGATAATACGTATCTTAACGGGAAGTATATGATTTCCCCTGGGTCGTTTTCCCCAACGACTTGTGAAGTTGAACACGGTTTGTTGCTTGGATAATGATTGATGGGAACATTAGTGATTTGAATTAACTACTTTTAACCATATAAAATTAACAAATTTATAACATTTAAACATAAAGACAAATAACGGGAATCAAAAAATTTACTTAAACGACAAATACGAGTACCCTTAAACGGAGGTCAAAAGCCCTAATTTGCTAAAAATAAATAACTAAATTTTACTTTTAAATTGGATTATTTGACTAAAAAGTAAGTTAAGAAAACTGGAACAAAAACGGAATTGAAATGAAACGTTAAAACACGAAAAACGAAAACGGGAATGAATCCGTTCTTTAGAAAACGAAATTTTGCAAATTAGACTCTACGAAAGCAAAACTAATTTTCCTACGAACTTTATGACAAAAGAAAATTTTTAAAAAGAATTTTTTATTTTTTAGATTATTTTTCTATTTTTTTGATTCTTTTAAGTTTTTACTGAAAAATACATGATTAAAAATACTAAATGAACTATACAAATTCTAGAAAAATTAAAAAAAATAGCTTAACTTTTTAAATCTAGGAAAATAAGCACGAGATCAACATCTTATTAAATAAGTGTGATAATAGCTTTAACAGCTGTATTAGGCTTATAAGGGAAAGGTATAAAGGATTAATAGTGCTAGAGTCTTATGAAAAGACCCAAGGGCACAGCGGTAAGGAGTGGGTGTGTGTGTGTTATAAAAGGTTGAGGTGTTGAGGTCGGGGGTTCGAGTCTTGCTCACCCCCGACTTCCACTTCCCTTTTTTTGTTTTTATAAAAAACTTAAAGAAGAAAAGTTGTAGAGGACAACTTTTTAAGCAAACTTTAAATAAAGAAACTATATAGCTGAATTTAAAAACAACAAAAAAAAAAAAATAAGCTCTTAAAGAGCTTATGAAAAAGCTGTTTACAAGAAATGAGCTTTTGAGCTCTAAAAGCTAATTTTCACTTTAATGCTTGCACACAACTCATTTTAAGCTCAATTTTGAATCTAAAAGCTGTTTAAGAAAGCTTATGATGTGGAGAATCTACTTTTGATAAGCTAATAATCCAAATAACATATTTTACTATCTAAATTCTATGATCTAGGAGGCAAACTCAGCAAAGAAAACTTAAAGCTTAAAAACTAAATAAGCTAAATTGCACAATAAGCTATTTCAGGATTTGAGCTTTTGAAAACTTAACAACCTACTTATAAACTATTAATCCAAATCATAAAAACAAATTCTAAAAGCTAGAAATCACAATTTAAAAGCTAGGATCTAGTTAATACTGTTTTTTTTGCTTTTTAATGTTTTTGATGAACTTTTTAAGGCTAATGTACCCTATTAGACAAGCTAGAAATTTAAAATTAAGACTTAATCTATATTAACCTATATCTAATCTATAAACTTACTAAATTTTAAAACCTAAATCCTACTTAAGCTAGCTTAAATGCTTATGAGAAGGTAAGCAGTAGTAACTTCAGTTACTACTGCTGATGCAATTGACAAAATGGGCAAAACCAACTTGCAGGTGTCCTTAAGGGAGAAGTGAAAAATGATTGAAGGATCTTAAGTGTTATGAAGTGTTGATTGGATTGTGGTTTTAAATGAATTACCGTTCACGGGATTTTACAAGTCTATGATTAAACCGAGAAATAGAATTCTTTCGCGGGATTTTACTAAATCAAGAAGAAACCGTGAATGAATAATTTTTGTTGTTAAAGTTTGTTGATTAAGTGTCCTTGTAGTCCAAATTAAAGTCCAAAGTCCTCGTATTTAGTCCATGAAGTTTGTTTGTCTTGATGAGATTTTTTGATTAAACGGTGATTAATATATATTCCTAAATTCGGTCAAATACCACCTGATGCGTGGATCGACCTGATCAAAACGGGTTTTCAAAACATGGGTTTTCGGGAAATTAGGGGTTCAAAACATGGGTTTTTTCGGGAAATTCGGTAAAAATTTTCCTAAATTGGGTAAAAAAATTTTCGGGAAATTAGGGTTTCAAAACATGGGTTTTCAATGGACAAAACGCAATGACTTTAGTCAAAACGCAACTATCTTTGAACAAAACGCAGTCACTTTTCTTAGTCAAAACGCAATCACTTTTCTTGATCAAAACGCAGTCACTTTTCTTGATCAAAACGCAACGTCTTCTATGATCAAAACGCAATGTTCTTTGAGCAAAACGCAGTCTGTCTTGATCAAAACGCAATGTATAAAAAATTTGGGCAGAGTAACGTTTAGTCAAAACGCAATGATGGTCGTGGAGACAAAACGCAACACACAAAAAAATATCAAAACGCAGTGACTTGAGAATCAAAACGCAACGACTTGAGATCAAAACGCAGCGACTTGAATCAAAACGCAATGTCTTCCAATCAAAACGCAAGAGTCTTGAGCAAAACGCAGTGTCTGTCAATCAAAACGCAATGAATTTTGACCAAAACGCAATGTCTTTCAATCAAAACGCAATGAATTTTGACCAAAACGCAACAAGTACAAATGTCACTTTCAAGTACGGTACTTGTTTGTCTCTATACTCAAAACGCAACCAAGAATTTTGTCAAAACGCAATGACGAAATTTTTCTTCTAACTTGCGAATAAGCCCAAATCTTCCAACTTGCTTATGAAATAAGCTAACCACTACCCTAAATAAGCTATTACAAGTATTCTTAACAAGAAAGTACAAGCTTTTCGGATCAAACAACAACTTTCTAAGCAAAACGCAACATAGAAAATCAAAAATAAAAGTAAGAAAAAATGAGTTTCTAGCCACGAAATTGCTAAGACATAAGCTAGGAAGAATAAGAAACACAAAAGTACACGTTTTTCTTCCAAAAGCTTAACCAAACCACGAATTCGTGTGCTTATTTTTTCAATAAGTCACGAAATTAGTTTTTAATCCACAAATCAAACACGAAACACCCGAGGCTCTTGATACCAAATGTCGAAGTTTACTTGCAAATGGAATTCTTACAAATGAACCAACACCCTCTCCTTCCTTGGAGAGGGGTATTTATAGTGAAGACTAAAAGGCTTGCAATGCCTTTAGTTTTTCTACGGGCTAGGCATCGGGTTTTCTTGGGCTTTCGCCCAATTCACGTGATTCCGATTGATTACATTTAAGAGTCCCGTTTAAACGTCTAGCATATTAATGTATATTAATTTAGTGACCGAGAAATTCTTTAATTATGAACGAACTTCCATTGTTCGACTCAATATTTTGAGGCTAACAATTGTAGATTGTAAATGACATATAAACAAGGGATTAAAACAAGATCTGGAGGTTGTGTAAAGTGAAAAAGATGTAAAGCCATATTATTAGAGTTGAAGGATAAATGAGATGGGAGAGTGTAATGTGTTGACAGATAAACACTCAAACACTTTAAACACTTTATCAAATGTGAGCTTACTCCCTCAATGGTATGTATGGTGGGGCGTATTATAGTACATAGTGTCATAAAAACTATAATACCTTAGTCATTAATAGTCCATCTATGTACAACTCTATTAATAAACTAATGTAATTCCGGATATGTCATCATATTTTAAGGCTAACAATCTTCCCCCAATATGTGGACATACGGAATTACTTACAATATTCCTATCAGGTACAAATACAACATAAATAAAGTCTTTCAAAGCGCTTCCAAAGCTAAAGATGTCTTCTGAGTTCTCCTGGTCTTGAAACTTGTACTCCAGCTTGGATCTTCATTGTCTTTACTTGTACAGGAACCATTGTAGTATGCATGAACTGGATTAACTTCCCCCAATTTATGCAGCATGTTTTGAAAAGCTTTCTTCATAGACACTTTTGGCCATGTTTTTTTGTATCATCCTTCCCCCAAACCAACATCCCTATATTAAGCAGATTCTGGAACTTTGAAGTAGCATGAACAATCTTCTACTTGTCATTGACGTGCATAGCGGAATTTGTAGAAGTCACACCACACCAACGACCACTGCTTCTTGTCATTCGGGCTTGGTGAATATTCGTTCGGGGGTGCATGCGAGTGTGAGAAATCAGCACAACTAATACTTCTCACATTTACAGATACTTCATAAACCATTATCTGGTAAAAGGTAGTATAACTACTCCCCATGGTAGTTGAAATTGGTAACATTCATAAGTCAACTAAGTACCGAAATGTAAACCATTTAACCTTGATGAGTTGCGAATCTCTCGGAAGCATAATTGTCATGTAGCCATTTACTTGAGAAGTTCTTTTCTTATGCACAAATCTTGAGTTACAACACAAGCATTACTCTCTTGTCTCAGAAACGTAGATGGAGGATGATAGCAAGTATCAGAAAACTAGGTATAATCAAGGTCTTGTATATGAATGTCGTGAAGAACCTTGAGAAGTTGGCTTAGACTGTGAAGTACCTTTGTCTTGAAATGCAGTGAGAATTGCTTATTACATCTCAACCTTTGAATTCTCTGGCTAACTTTACCAACCTCGTATTCTGTCAGCTTTTGTTGTGATCACTTGTGAAGTAAACCCGATATACCAAACTTGAAAAATGAAGTGAAATCCCCCATTTGTTACTTAAGCTTGCAATGTTGTGATTGTAAGAACGGTGCAAGATTAATCTATACGTACTATATACACTTAACGCTTAAGTATAAGAAGTACAACACATTTGAAATTATCCACATAGACTTCTGCGTGTGACACAGAGTACTACGACGTAAACTCATTTAAGTGATAGTTATCAGGTCTGCAAACCACCACCCTCTGACTGTGGTAATCTGATAATTCATGTCTTAACATCTGATTATACTGTCAAGTAAGTCATCAATCGATATAAAATAGAAAAAAATATCGATGATGAAATAAGTAGACGCCTTCGTGAAATCTAACTTCAAGCTCAAATATGGGATACCAAATCAACTTCGTGATCACTTGTCATCGTAGTCCGAATCCTTAGCCGTTTGTCATTTATTGAATCTTTTCAAAATCGTTTTAGCATTATGTATCATGTTTATTGTTTGTTCGTTCAAGTATGTCGTTAAACTAGGACACATGTTATTTTTGAATGTCAACAATGGATAAACATCATCTAGTCTAACTTGTCATGAAAGCGTTTTCGTTCCCGGCTCAATCCACTAACACAAGTCCAACATAGGTAAACCATAAACGTTTACGACCCATTATATTATAAGTCAGCCCACCACAATAACCAAATTAATATGATAGCCCATTACTAAATGCTTATTCTTAGCCTGCTACCAACATCTTTTAACACTGATCAAACAATTGAGATAGTACTCGGTCCACATGTACAAGTTAAGATCAGGTTGCCAACACCCAATCAGCCCAACATCATTTTTTATAAACTCGGCCCAAGGTTATCGATAAGAACCCGGTCTGCCAGTCTGTATCATTAAGTTTTCAACCCATGTTATAACAATAACCCGGTGTGCCAAAAGCCCAAACCAAATAAAATTTAGGGATATATATATGTTATTTAATCCCTAAATCTCTCACAATATTTAACCCTGATTTCTTATCAATCCGCCCCACCTCTCTTCTCCCTTTCGATTAACAGACATAAGAATCATGCCCCTTAATTCATTGTTTGAATCAAAACAAGATAAATCAGCCCCAAGTCAGTTGTACACACCTACTAGATACATCTCTGTTGTTCATACCGACGAAGAACACAAGATTGAAGGCTTCAAGATCATATAGTTGGTCTCGGGTAGGTGCAATTGATTTCAGTAATGTCAAACGAAACAAAGAGCAGATTATAACAGATTTGTTATAATTTGTCTTTAATTTTGTATATTGAAACGAGGGTTATACCTTCATAGATCAATGATGAGTATTTCTTGAACACACGAAAAAGAAACTGAGATCTTTATTTCATTTGATGTTATTCGAGTCTTGGAAGATTTTGGAGGGGATGGAGATGGAATGATGTGACGATGAGGTTTAGGTAGATCGAGTCATATTTGTTGGTTTGAATGTTGTTGGGGCTAATGGTGTTAGGATGTGGTTTATGTTAGATTTGTGAGTTGCATTTTTCTGTCTTCATCTTTTTCTGTTGGTTTGACTTGAGTTATGATGCGACTCATTTGAGTTGACCGGGTCAACTCGGTATATACCGAGTTGACTTGGTTTGCGTTGTGGTTTAGCAAAACGCAACAGCTAGCAAAACACAACCTGTCTTGGGAGTCAAAACGCAAGCTGTCTTTGGGGGGCAAAACGCAACCAAGTTTAGATTTGGGCAACGTTTTGTTTGTATTTGGCATAAATATGATTGTCTTCATAATACCTGTACACCAAATCGCAACACCCAAAACGCAACTAAGAGGCAAAACGCAGTCTACAGTAGCCAAAACGCAACACCAAAATGAAATAGCAAAACGCAATGACCAGTCAAAACACAATGTTACTTGCGTTGACCAGTCAAAACGCAACCAAGAAAAATATGAATAAACCCATATTTCTTCTTTAAACTTGTCTTTTTAAGCATGAACAACAGATCTAAACCAGAATATCATCAACAACAACACCTGTTCTTGACATTTTTACAAGAAAAAAATACTCATGATGAACAGTAACACCCATCAACAATACATGAATAGTGACACGAATAGTGGATGAACAGTAACCGAGACATGAACAACAAATACATGATACAATACCCCCCTGCAGCTCTGATGCCAATTGTAGATTGTAAATGACATATGAACAAGGGATTAAAAATAGATCTGGAGGTTGTGTAAAGTGAAAAAGATGTAAAGCCATATTATTAGAGTTGAAGGATAAATGAGATGGGAAGAGTGTATGTGTTAAGAGAAAACACACACACTTACACACTTTACAAATGTGAGCTTCACCCCTCCATGGAAGTATGGAGGGGGTATTTATAGTCCTAGTGACATACAACTATTATACTTAGTCATTATTAGTCCCTATATGTCACACTATAAATGAACTAATGTAATTCCGGATATGTCACCATATTTTAAGGCTAACAACGCCGTATCGACCTTGCCAGATATGGTGTATCAAGTATTTTTTAGACACAATAAATAGAAGACTAAAAAATGAGTTTTAAGTGTGCAATATCATATTCTTTATACCATACTTACTAAAAGACGAATTTTAGAAGTGAAGATCAGCCACCAAGGTCAAGCATTGATCACGACTCCATAGAAGACATTGTGTAATTTTTACTCTCTTAATCGTTCGATTTTAATTATTTGATTACGCTTGTATAATTACAATGGTTGTGGGCTAATACCCTTAGGTATTAGCCATCTTAATGAAAGTTCAATGTTTGGTTTGTTTTAAAATTGATTTCTTAATTTATCGTTGATTGTTTAATTATGTTTATCACCTTTCATTATTGTTTATGGTTTTGAATTTGTGACATATCATTTATTGGATCTAGGTGATAAGGACCAAGTATATCTAGTAACGGGATAGCTCTCCCCATATAGTGTTTATATTACTGGACAATTGGATCAAAATAATGTTCTGTCTTTGGCTTTGAATTATGAGCTTAGTTGGACCGGTAGGTGACCCGTAATGTTTCAGCAATCATGTTCTTAATTAATTGGTAAAGATTTGAATAGTGGACTACCAGTATATAAAACACCGTCAAACAATAAGTGGGTAAAGTCTCATTGGGCTAGGGTTTTAACAGGATCACCACTGCTTTAATTCTCTAAGATAGATTATAATTAAACTAAAGGATGCTTTATGCGGATGCGTTAATTGTGACAGGATTAATCATGTCTAGGTCTTAGGATGATGTCCGCCTAAGTCTTTAGAATGATATGCCGCTTCGAGATAAGTACAATCAAATTCACTAAAACATACAAAAAAGAGTGAACCGGAATTTAATATGGTTAATAAGTTTTCTATCATTTGCTTGTACTGCTATTTTTATCTTCTAATCTTATCTTTTGTGTTTATTATCTATTGAATTTGATATTTTTGTCTTCACCAAACTTGTGCCTGTCTCTCAGGCTAAACACCCTTTTCTTTAGACAATATACATAGCATAGGTTTAACCAGTAAATAGACTAATTAAAATACTGATAGAATAGAGGATTAATGTTCCACTCTTAGTGTTCGACACCATACTTACTGCAAACTCCATCTTCACCGGGTATACTGCTCGTTAAATTGTTGTTTTAGGTTTGTCGGCTAAATATAAATTTAAAACTTGATAATCAAATATTTGACCCTACACGACAGCACATTAGTCGGTCTCCACCGAACCACCTTGTGGATCATTCAATACCACCGAACCACCATTAACTTGAGCTGGTTAAAGCCCACTGATCCATTGGACCAATTAACGGGCCACCGAACCATGTTGGGCCGAACCAAAGCCTATCGAACCACAATGGGCCGATTCTTAATTTGGGCCAAATCATTAAGCCCACCAAACTACTTATTGGGCCTGATCAAAAGCCCACCGAACCACCTTATTGGATCGGTTCAATCCCAAATGTTTGGTTTGACCCATGTCTCGAGAATAAATAACAAAATTCAAAAACTCAAATATCAAAAAGAAAAGGTTTTTAAAAATAATTCACAAAGTTCAAAACTTTATAAATGTTTAAAACTTAATGTGAAAACCTAAATAGTTCGTTAGATCGTTTAAGCTCAGGTTGTTTAACACCTTATTAGGATATTATCATTGTTATATGTTATAAATACAAAAGCGAAATAGAACAAAGATATGAAACAAGGTTTTACCAAAAATTCACACAGCCCCAAATATTTTTTGATAGAATAATATGGTACATAAAATGATCTGTAAACAGGGATCAGGAAAACCTTGATTACTTGAGGCTCACCAACTCTATAGACGTCTACATCTCTAACCACTTTGTGTACACACACTTTTCTTAGATGTCTAATAACCCTATATCCTGTATCTCTTTAGTATACTAGAGTATCTAGGTTTACATGGAAACACAAATAAATACAATAGGAAACTAATCTTTTTAATCTTTATCTTTATTCTTCTTGAGCATATCTTTTAGTATCTTCTGATATCTTCTATCTTTTGTAGAATATACTCCACCAGCTTGAAGAATCTCTTATTGTTGATTTAGGTCCTTTTCCTTTAAGTCCTTCTTGTTTCATTCTTGTTTTGTCTTATCTATAAAAGTTTCTCAATTGGTTTTCTCTGCAAAAATCATCCATTACTTTGTTCTTAAACTCTGTTCCATTATCACTTCTGATTATTTTCACTTTCTTATCCACTAGGTTTTCTATTACTTTGATAAAGTTCTTAAGGGATCTTTAATGGTTTCTTACTTAGATGTTAGAAAGAAAACCATGTAAATATACTATTATCATCAGTGATACTAAGAAATACTTATTATGAATCAAGTACTATAAAGGTTAGACCAAACAAATCCATACGTAGCATAAACAAAGGTTTAGTAATTAGATTCAGAACTTTAGACTTACAAGAAGCTCTGTGTTGCTTCACTTTTAGACAAGCAACACAGGTTTGGTCAATTTCAAAATGTTTTGTAGGTAATCCTCTTACAAGATTATCCTTGACAAGCTTATTTATGTTTTTTAAAAATTTTTAGGCCAAGTCCTTTTGTGCACAATGCATTGATTATTCTAATGTAGCCTTTTGCGACAAGACTAGTCAAACTTTCTTTAGGCAAACAATGTTATTCATATCACAAACTGTAAATAGTGTCTCTTTCTAGGATTTTAAGAAGTTTCTGATTTTCATCAGGCAACTTAAAATTTGGAGATAAGACAGACTTCGTGTTGTAAAAACGGACATAGTTCTTTTTGTAACAATCTGTGAGAACACTATAAAGATTGAATTTTAACTCAATGACAATGTATACTTCTTACAAAATCAAGATTATTCAGTATCTAAGAGTTCCTTTACAAGTAATTATTTTTTATCCACCATATGCAACCTACTCCAAATGCAACATAACCTCTAATAAACTGCTTGAAATCAGAGAGATAAGCTATGTTACCAGTCATGTACCTTGAGCATCCACTGTCAACGAATCCTTTATCATCATGTTGTGGCTTGCCCTGCACAAAAGAATAAGGAAATTAGATTTCTTTGGGGACCCAAGAAATTACTGATTGGTTCTGCCTAGTTGCATCAATGTAAGTTATGTCTTTTAAAGCACGTGATTGCACCATTTGATTGTTAGGTCTCCAAACCTAATATGCTGAGGACTTTACAGTATTAACCCTTTTTACCCTAACAGCATTAATTTGTCATGTATAAGACCTAGCAGTATTAAATGCATTATGCCTTCCAGTATAATAGTGTCTCTTGCTTCACGCCAAAGTCTTTTGTTAATGTTGTTTGCTTATAAAAAGGCCTCTCAGCAGTTGACGTCTGAACCTCCTTTTATAGTATAAGGAGTCCAAGACTTACAAAGGAAGATAAGAACAAATAATATATTTTAAATATTTAAGAATATCATCTAGTATCTTTATCTTCTTAAGGAGATCTTCTGAAATCTTCATCTTTGTCTTCATATTCTCTGCCAGCTTGAAGAATTCTTTAATTACAATTTCAGTCCTTTTGTTTCATTCTTTTATTTATTTTGTCTCATCAAATCTGAGATCCCAACAATCTTCCCCTATTTGATGATGACAAAACAAACAAAATCGTGTACGAACTTCATCATAAAGCCAAAGCTTC
The DNA here is from genome assembly GCA_026074375.1 of Tanacetum coccineum. Lineage (NCBI taxonomy): Eukaryota > Viridiplantae > Streptophyta > Magnoliopsida > Asterales > Asteraceae > Tanacetum > Tanacetum coccineum. The sequence goes on from BQNB010001479.1 coordinate 32,923, forward strand.
CCCTGAAGTTGAGATGTAATCATCTCCCTAAATGAAACAAAACTTCCCCTTAATCCTTTGTACCATGCCACATCAAGGATCTATAAGATGCAAATCATCAAATCTTTTTCCCCTTTTTGTCAATATCAAATAGGAGACTAAAGTATGCAACTTTGATCTTCACAACTACGAAACAATATTACACTTCTAATCCAAGTATTCCAATGACCCAAATTGCCCTCCATTACGCACCATAAGAAAAATGAACTTGAGCAGTAGAAACTTACACTAGCAGTAGTAACAAAGGCTAGCAGTAGTAAAAACCTTCACCTCATGTAGCATATAAATGGTTAAACATTTTAACATTAAGCTTCCCCTGAAACCCATATGTTAACCATTTCTTGAATCTTCAATTATGTAGGCTCTATGTAGTGATTACTGATGACGAAAACTAAGTATAACGAACTTGATGCTGAAGTAGAACAACCCAAACTTGTGTCTTATATCTTGGCACTATAATATAGCTAAGAACTCCAGAATCTTTTCCTTTCATTTTAGAGTAGATACTCAATCTCCTATGATAAATTCCGCATGCCTTACATGATGTCACTGACCACAAGTGATAGTAAATAAACTTGTGAGTACTATACCAGATCTCCTACATTAACTGGCTAAAAAACTAGTTTTTAATCAATCTCATCATAAACCACATATAACCAAACAAGTTATCTCTAAAGTGTTACACTCACTTTAAGATATGATAAAACACAAACCAAATAATTCCACTTCATCTTTAAATAGGTGATAAACAACCTTCTTCGTAACCACATCTTCAATAGATACGAGCCTTTAATTCAGTTAAGAACCGAAATACCTTCTGTTAGCTTCCCCTTAAAAGAAGCATCCGAGATCTTTGTATTATCCGAGAAGAAAAATCATGCCTTGTCCGATATCTAACAAACCAAGCAGTTGTAACTTTTTATCGAATAACATTAACAGTTGTAATTACATTTTCTCGGACGAAGCTAACAGTACAAACCTTCTTTACTCGAACAATACTAAGAATTCTACTTCTTCGAATAGCACGAGCAGCATTAACATCACATGTGCAAACAACAATATCACCTTTTGGCTCAATAGCATTAAGCCCAATACTATATTAATATCACGAATAATACCTTAATATCTCTTCCAAATATATACTCGTGAATTTATTACCAAATATCCTTCATCACACTTTAAGATTTAAAGATCCTGACCATCCAGACAAAGTTTACAAGGTGGTCAAGGCACTTTATGGGTTGCATCAAGCACCAAGAGCATGGTATGAAACTTTGGCAAACTATCTGTTGAGCAATGGGTTTAAAAGAGGCAAGATAGATTATACATTATTTATCAAGAAGCAAAAAGGAGATATTTTGCTTGTACAGGTCTATGTAGATGACATTATCTTTGGCTCAACAAATAAGGAGTTATGTACTGGTTTTGAGAAGCTAATGAAAAATAAGTTTCAGATGAGTTCTATGGGAGACTAACTTTCTTTCTAGGGTTACAAGTACAACAGAAGGAAGATGGAATATTTATCAGCCAGGACAAATATATAGCTAAAATTTTGAAGAAATTCAACTACTCTGATGTGAAGTCTGCTTCAACTCCTGTTGATTTGGAAAAACCTTTGGTCAAGGATGGAGATGCTGATGATGTTGATGTACATCTCTATAGATCTATGATTGGGTCTTTGATGTATCTCACTGCATCTAGACCAGATATCATGTTTTATCAGTATGATCTGTGCTAGACATCAAGTTACTCCTAAGACATCACATCTCTTAGCAGCAAGAGGATTTTTAGATATTGTTGAAAGGAAAACACTGTAGGCCTTAGGTATTTCTAGGATTCCCTTTTCATTTGAACTGTAGCGATATAACTGATAGTGACTTGCTGTTAGCAACTCAAGATAGAAAGCAACAACTGAAGGCTGTCAATTTTTAGGAAACATGTTGATATCTTGGCAGTGTAAAAAGAAAACTGTAGTTGCCACTTCTACAACTGAAGCCGAATATGTGGCTGCTGCTAGTTGCTGTGGACAAGTACTCTGGATTCAAAACCAATTGCTGGATTATGGGTACAATTTCATGAACACTGTCATTAATATTGACAATAACACTACTATCTGCATTGAGTGAAAATCCTGTCAGACATACTAAAACAAAACAAATAGCGATTAGGCATCATTTATAAGAGATTGCAAGCACTAAAAAGTTCATACAAATGGTTAAAATTCATACTGATTTAAATGTTGAAGATCTTCTTACAAAAGGTTTTGATGCAGACAGATTTCAATACTTGGTCTAAAGTATTGGAATGCTGAATCCTTAACTGTTTATATCTCTTTATGTTTTGTAAAAGTTTTGTAAAGGATTAATACTATTAGTTTTCTCAATTAATACTGCTAAGTATAATTAAAACTGTTAGTTATACTTAAGACTGTTTGTTAAAACAATTAGTCATAGTTAATGCTGTTAAGAAGAAAATGTTTTGGAGTTTTGTAAATTGGCTAGAACTAAACATTGCAAGTCAAAGCATGTTGAATACCTGATGGTTGAATGCTTCACTTTTGTAAGAAACGATAAAATGGACTTGTTTCACAGTGTTTAACATTTATTCATGGGTATGGGCATAAATTGGGACCCCCATGAATTCCCACATGTCTATCTAGTCTTTTTCTGTTCTAGTGTAGCTTGTGATGATAAAAGGCATGTTTGTTGCATGGTATTGAAGATAGAGTTAATGCTGTTCGACATCACGTTAATACCTGTATAAGGTCATAAAATTTCTACTAGCTAGGTCAAATGTTTTTTTTTTAATACTGTTAAGATCACATGGGCACCAGGGTTGCAACTGTTTCAAATTCTTATCTCTTGAGGGGAGGTTCCTTATTTATACAACCAAAGCATTGATGAAAGGATGTGTTATATCATGAGTATGTTAAAAAGGGATCAAAACACGTCTAGGCATATCAAAAGAGGTCGGGACACCAAGATACCTCAATCTAGTCTAGTGTCCCCCTTGACAAAGGTTTGGTGAAGAGCTGTCCATAAGGAGTTGGGTGACAGAATGGAAAGGGCTGCCATCAACTGCCTCTACTTATAAGCAGAGCAGGACATTGGTAAACATCCAAATAAGACCGCAATCCATGGCACACTTATAGAATCAAAATCCTTAGGGAATTGATTCAGGTAGTGGTCCCAGGTGCCAAGATACCATATTGGGGGATGTAAATGCTCAAACTAGGTTTGAGATTACATCTAAACAGTCCATTGATCCACCTCTCTCAAGAGGTTACACACTTAGAAGTAAGGAGGACAATATGAAACTCATTGGAATTGATGAAATTTTGTACACAACTGTCATATAAAAATAGAAAGAGTGTCTTGGTAAGCCAAAAGAAATGAGAGATTTTGTGAGCTTAAAAATAGAAAGAGAGATGTGTGCATAAAACAGAAAAGAGTGATTATATGAGCAAAAAGAATCGAGAGATGTTGTGAGCATAAAAACAGAAAGAGAGTATGTGTGAATCAAATTTGATGATGAAAGTTGCTTTTTGGAATGAAAATTGAATGATTACTGGTGTATTGTTTTTACTACTGCTCAGTTTCAACTTAATGCTGCTAAGCTTAAGTTAATGCTGTTAGGCTTAAATTAGTATTGTCTGTATTTCTTTCTGCTGTTAAGCGTATGTTTATCTGGCCGCATTTCAAAGTTCTATCAGCTGTTTGAGGTGATTCAATAAATACTTTGGGAGATTAAGGTTTTCATTACTTCTTTCTTAAATTCGATTTCACTTATTCAAACACTCTCTAACCATAAATCCTAACTTAATTTTCATCTTTGATCATCAAATTCATCATTATGTCAATGCCCTAAGTTTGTTGAAACGCACAATGTGGTCGCGTTCTTGGAAAAACCCGAAGAAAGTGATGGGTTGGTAGAGATAATATGATTTTTGAAAAGCACGTTCTGTTTTCATATGCTTTAAAACATGTCAATCCCAGTATCTACACATCTTGTATTTGAACAATTTTGGCAATTGCCAAGGTACATAAACATTAATGAGATAGCGACAGTTACAAGCCCCAGTTGATAAGAAGAGGTGTTATTTGTTTTCGGTGGTCCAGTATTAGGAGAGATCTTCACACTTGGTGAATGCAAAGGTACTGATTGTCTTCTAACTGATAAATATCTTTAAAGAATGTTCAAGTATGGGGTATGAAAAGAAGCCTTCTCAAAAGCTCTTTTTATAAATCCATTTTCTCTGCCCTCAGTGTAAGTATGTATATTCATACTATTACCAATGCTTGAAGTGCTAAATCCACTGCAATTGGAATGGAGTTCATATTCTAACTCTTCTTTGATCATATGCTTTGCATCTAATCAGAAGTTTAATCTGACTAAGTAATAGCGTGATGCCATGGGTGAAACCGACTAAAGGGAGATTCCAAATTCTTGCTGTATCATCCATCCACTTTTCTAACAAGTTTTTCATTAATCAACAACTGGGTAATATGTCAACTCACAAGAAGATTTTTGTTAATCCCTTTCACACAAAGAAAGTTTTTGCTAATATGAAGAGAGCTGGAAAGGATTTCTCTGGGAGAATAACACATTTATTTGATACCATGATGGTTCAACCTGTTAAAGAAATGGGTGAGGATTCAGATCATCCAACTGATTCCACTCCAATACACAATATTGATCAACCATCTTCATCTTCCTAACCCAAGAAGAATAAACCATCTAAAAAGGCTCAGAGACAGGAGGCAGAGGTTCCTCAAGATGAGGCAGAGCATGAGGAAAGTGTACTAACTGATTTGATGGTTTTATGTACTAAATTGCAAACGTAGGTTCTTGATTTACAAAAAGCAAAGGATGCTCAAGCTAAGGAGATTGCTGCTTTGCAGAAGAGGATCCAGAGGTTAGAAAGGAGGAAAATAACAAGACCTACAGGTTTGAAAAGACTCAGGAAAGTTGGTATGTCTAGGAGAGTTGAGTCCTCTGAAGACCAGGAGAGTTTGGGTGCTCCTGAAGATGCATCCAAACAGGGGAGGAGTATTGTAGATATTGATGCTGATGTTGATGTTTCTTTGGTTGATGAAACTCAAAAGAGACAAAATGATGACTTAATGTTTGCTTATGGAGTTTTGGAGGATGATGTAATGCATGTGGAAGCTAAAGTTGATGGAAAAGATGAACAGAGTAAGAAGTCTGATGATAGTACTGCTGGTGAAGCATTTACTAACGCTAGTATTGATGATAAGTACTGCTGGTGAAGTGCAGTTTACTACTGCAGTATTGATGATAGTGCTGTTCCGTACAATATAGAGGAAAGTCACTTTGGCTCAGACACTTATACAGATTAAAGCAGCTAAGCCTAAAGTTGTTACTACTGCTGCTGACAAACAACAACAACTACAAGACCCAAGGATAAAGGGGTGATGTACAGGAGCCAAGTGAGTTCAGAGTTCCACAAGAGACACAACCTTCAAGTTCTAAAGATAAAGGAAAAGGTATTATGATTGAGCCTGAAGTTCCTTTGAATAGAAAAAGATCAAATTGCTCTGTGATAACAAATTGCAAGAGAATTCCAAGCTAAGTTTGATGCTGAATTATTAGAAGATCAAAAGCTGCAAGGAAACACGAAGAACAAAACAAGCAATTGATTAAGTCATTGGAAAATACACAAGCTAATGAATGTAGTCTATAGATTGCCGGCTGAAGAGACTCCATCAAAGGAAGAGAGGAATTGACAGATGAGGAAAAAGTAAAACCTTTATAACTGATGGAGAAAAGAAGAAAGCATTTTGCTGCTCTCAGAGCACAAGAAAAGAGAAACATACCTCCTACCAAGGCACAAAAGAGAACTCAAATGTCTATTTATCTTAAGCACATGGGTGGATATACATACAAATAACTAAAAGGAAAGAGTTTTGATGAAATTCAAAAGTTGTTTGATAAGGAAATGAAGAGAGTAAATACCTTTGTAGCTATGTCTGAGGTACAGGAAAGCAAAGAAAAGAAGGAAGAGGGTAGAGAGGAAACAACTAAAGGTAGCAGAAAGAAGATGCTTGGAAGGAAAAGAGCAAGGAAAGAACAACAGAAAGAATCCTCAAAGAAACAAAAAGTAGAGGAATAAAAAGAGTAAGAGGAAGTTGATGAAGTTGAGCTAAAGAAGCTTTTGGCGATTAAAAAGGATGAAGATATAGCAATTGATGCTATACCACTTACTACCAAATTACCAGTGATTGTTGATTATAAGCTTCTTAAAGATGGGATGTTAGTACATTATCATTGTTAAGGAGGCATAATGTAAGTTCCAAGAAATACTCTTCAATGATAAGGATGCTGCAAGGAATAGATAGAGAAGACTTAGAAGCTCTTTGGAGGATAGTGAAGGCAAAGTATGGTGATACAAGGCCTGAAAATGAATTTGAAAGAGTGTTGTATGGAGATTTAAAAGTTATGTTTGACGCAGACAAAAAAAGTAATTTATTTAGAATGTTTCAAGGATACAGGGTGACTATTTGGAAAGTTGATTGATTCATCTGGAGTTCACTTTGTAAGGTTTGATAATCTTCACATTTTTATGTTGGTTGAAAGGAGATACCCCCTTACACCAATTACCATCACCAATATGCTCAACAAGAAACTTCAATCTGATCTTCAAAATGAGATGTGTTATCAACTGCTGAAGCTTATGGTAAAGCAGCGAAAAGGAAAATGAAAGGTTTGAATGCATCTTCCTGAAGTGTGATGAAGAACCTTTTAAAGAAGAAAACTTGAAGCTCAGAAGAAGAACATCAAGTTTAGGGAGATTGGTTTGTTCATAACAGACTTCATGGATTCTAGTAGTTACTGCTGCTCATGGGGGGGTGGGGTGGGTGGGGGGGGTAACATAATGTAAAATTATTGCCTAAGTGGTGTTAGGTACTGGTAGTAATAACGTTTACCACTACAGTTACTACTGGTTTAGTATAATTTTAGTACTGATAGCGTAAAGTTACTACGTAGTTGAAGTTAAGACTACTCAGTGTTGAAGACTAAAATATAAACTAAGTATTAGTGCTGTTAGTATATAAAGTTAAGACTGGTTTCCTACAGTTAGTGTATATAGAACTGCTATACTAATGTAACTATTGGTTATGTTTTATTAGTGCTGCGGGGAAAGATTACAACTGTTTTGACAGACTTTTTACTGTCAAGAAAATTAAAGACGAAATAAAGAGATGAAAGATTGTTGGAGACAAGAATGCGAGGTGAAGATAAGTTGTTGATATATTTATGTACATAGTTATAGCATAGATGTATTTATTTAGAAATTACGTTTATGTTTAGAAAAGATGATATATCTTAGGAATGTAAAAAAAAAAAAAAAATATTTTGTAAGCCGACTAGGACTCCTTAGTCTATAAAAGGAGGCTCTAGGGCATTAGTTGAGATATCACAAAAACACGCAGACGTATCATTATCAGTTTTCATAGTTGTCAAAGTCGATTAAGAAAAGCTTCAAGGTTGTAAACCCTAGTACTAAGATAGAGTACTCGTATTATTATCTTTAATAATATTGAAGCGTTTTGTTACATCTTGTGTTCATTCATTCATACTTACTGTTTCATTGATTTTACTTCTAGAGTATTAAGGTGTAGATTCCGCATACACTTTAATATACATACAAAGTTTCTACAACAAGTTATTTTGGATTTATCCAAGGTAATTTAACCTTAGACAACCTAAGGAATTGATCTAGGTTTGGGATCAACAAGTTTTTTTTAATACCAAATTAGGGTTTATATGAAACCCTTATATTACCGAATTTGATGATTCATTGAAAAAAAACCAAAGTTGATACAAAGAAACCCCTTAATAGTAACAATGATTTTATAATTGTATTGCATACCAATTAAGGTAGAGAGGACAATTATAAATCTTGTTATATCAATTTAAACTTCAAAAACCCTTGAAAACTTTAACCGAAAATCAATTTCTTGAAAAATAGGGTTTATGGGTTTCTTTAAAAACCTTGTATGATCCTAGATATCAAGAGAAACATGCTCTGATACCAATTGTGAAAACTAATAAATCGTTGTAGCTCTAGGTTGTTTAGACCTTTAATCTAGGATAATGATAACATAGGCGAAATATTCAAACATAGAATCAATATTATCATAACAAGGTTTTACCAACATTCACCACAGCCCCAATATTATTTGATCAAGATAATATGGTTACATCAACAAACTATAACAGGGATCAAGGAAAACCTTGATTACCTTGAGGCTACACCAACTCTATACTAGACGTCTACATCTTCTTGTGTATACACACACACTTTTCTGGATGCCTAAAACAATATGCCTATGATCTCTTTATATAGGGAGAGATCATGACTTACAAAGGAAGTTAATAAATACAATAAGGAAACTAAATCTTTTAATCTTTATCTTTATTCTTCTTGAGCATATCTTTTAGTATCTTCTGATATCTTCCATCTTTTGTAGAATATACTCCACCAGCTTGAAGAATCTCTTATTATCGATTTAGGTCTTTTTCCTTTAAGTCGTTCTTGTTTCATTCTTGTTTTGTCTTATCAACTCAAATATAATTCCCAATAAAACCTTAGCAGCTGTAACTCTAAGATCATCAAGAAGTCTTTTAATCTCAATAATCCTCCCCTAAACTTGATATTTATCTTCAAAATCATCAAGTTTCTTCATTAAAAGCTTCATCAATCACCAGGAGGATGCTTCCAAACCCTTCATTGATTATTGAGTTGCTTTGTGATGAACTTAAGAAGCTGATAACACATTTCGTTACAATGATTAGCTTGCAGCTTCTTATTTAGCATATCTGTAATTGGAGCAGGTGTAAGGGGATATATCTTCTCTACCAACATAAAGACATGAAGATTTTGAAACCTCACAAAGTGTACTCCACAGGAATCAAATAGCTTCCAAACCAACACTTTGCTTTCTTGTAGATTTCTCCACATTGCATCTTCTACATGATGTTCAAACATTGTCTTTACATCACCCCATAATACTCTCTCATATCCCTCTTCTGGCCATGTATACCCATGCTTAGCTTTAACCAATTTCCACAGAGTTTCCAAATCTTCCCTGTCAAAGCTTTTAAGCATCTGAATAAAGGCTGAGTACCTCTTTGAACTTCCATCAGCTCTTATAATTTAAAAATAGTTGATCTTTCCTTGTTTAACAATCTTCTAGTCAACAATGCTTAGAGGTTTAGTAGCTAAAGGTATAGCATCAACTGCTACTTCCTCTTCATCAGGAACAATTTTCATTAGCTCTTTCATTGTAGCTGCTTCTTTGCACTCTCTTGTTCTAGCTCATATCCTGCTCTTTTTGAACTGCTTTCTTCCATTACTTCTGCTTTCTTAGAACTTTCTTCTATTTCTGTGCCTTCCACCAACTCTATTCTGAAGTCAACAAAGGTGTTTACCCTCTTGAAAGCTTTGTCAAATAATTCTTGAATATTGGCAAAGGACTTGTTCTTTAAGTTTTTGGGCTTCCATCCTACCTTATTCTTCAAGTAAGTACACATAATACTCCTTTGTTGAGCTCTTTTAGGTGGCATGTTCCTCTTTTCTTCTACTCTTTTTGCAGTAAAGTGTTTCCTTCTTTTCTTCAAGAGTTGTACAAACAAAGTACACTTTTCTTCATTTATCAACTCCTATTTTTCTTGTGCCTGCAATCTTTCAGCTAGTTGATAGCCAGCATCTATCTTTGCTTGAATGTTATCTTAAGCAATGTTGGCTTCTTCTACATGTTGTGCTTTCTCCTTTGCAAGCCTATATTCTTCATCAAACTTTGCTTGTAGCCTTAAAGCTTCTTCTTTATCAAACTTAATCTGATCTTTCTTCTTCAAAGGATTCTCTGGTTCTATCATCTTTGCTTTACCCTTATCCTTTGAACCTTGACCCTCAACCTGTGACGGTAGTTGTAAAGATATTGTTGGAGTTGATTCACTTAGCTCTTGCATAACAAGCCTTTTTGTCTTGGGTCTTACACTCTTCAACTCTGCCAGTGTTTGAGCCAAAGTAAGTTTAACATTAGTTATTGTAGCAACACTAACTGGAATTGTAACAGCATCAGTCACATCAACTGCTTCCTCAACAATATTTCTCTTCTCACCAGCTTTATCAGTAACTTCACTTTCAACAACCACCTCATCACCATCTAAGTTATTTACCCCAAACATATCTTCATCTCCATACCTCCCCTGAGTTTCATCAACTAATGTAATCTCTGCATCTTTATCAATGTCATCAATTTCCTCCCCTGTTTGGATGCATCCTCCTGATTACCCAAACTAGCTTCTTCAGAGGAAACTACTCTTACAGATCTTCCAACCTTGTATAATCTTTTGAGCTTGTGAGTTCTTGACCCTCCCGTCTTCTCTAACTTCTTAACTCTCTTCTTTAAACTTGTAATCTCCTGAGCTTGAGCAGTCTTTGTGTTCTCTAGGTCAAGCACTCTTTGTTACAATTTGGTATAAAAATCCATTAATTCCTTACGTTACATACTAGGCTCCTTATTGACAGCCTCATCTGCTACATTTATAGGATCACTAGGAACACTAGACTGAGGTGCCTGAGTGTCCTTCTCCTTAGGACTCCTAGATTTTTGTTTCCTTTGAGGTTGAGATGATGAAGGTTGATTAATGATGGGTGTGTGATGGGGATCGGTAGGTATTGTTGAACCTTCACCCATTTCTTCTTGAGCTTGTACCACCATTGATGGAAATAATGATGTTTCCCTTCCAGAAAAGTCTTTTCCTTGCCTTCTCATGTTAACAAAAATCTTCTTTGTGTGAGATGGTGTAACATAAATCCTCTTGTAACTTGACATCCCCTTCATTTAATTATCCAAAAAGACTTGTATAAACCTTGGATACATCAAGAATTTACCAGTATTATCCAAGTTCTTCACCATGCTTTCAAAAATATACTTGGAAAAGTTGAACTTTTGGTTTGTGGCTAAACAGATAATTGCAGAAGCCATAATGCTACTAAATTCATTCCATGTAGTAGTCTTAGCACTTAGGCATTGCAAAATGGTATGGATAAGGAATTTCCATTGAGGGGAAAAGAATGCCTTATATAAAGTTAGTTATTGAGAAAGTTTTTCATACCCCATTCTTGTGAGTTCTTCAAAAATGGTGGCATTAGGCAAGCAATCAGTACCTTCCTTATCATCCAATTGAGGGTCTCTTTTAACAGATGCTTCAGTAACAACTATCTTCTTCCCATCCACTAAGGCTTGTAACTGTTGTTCCCCATTGACAATTTTTACCTTGACAGTAGCCCAAAATTGTTCAATACACAAAGTATATATAGTGGGATTAACGGTTAAAGCATACTTTATGGTGTGTGCATTCAGAAAATTAACAACTTGTTTAAATCCCTCACTCTCAGTGGGTTTAGCCAAAAACACGACTAAATTGTGAGTATCAACAAACTATAGGGTCGTCATTGTGATGGATTTTGATGATGAATGATGAAATTCAATTAGGTTTTGTGATTAGAAAGTATATGATTGAATGAAATCGATTAAATAAGTGAATGAAACCCTTAATTGAAGTATTTATAAAACTACCCTCAACAGCATTAACGTTCACCAGCAGTTGTAAGTTATGACTAGCAGCATTAACTTTCAACTAGCAGTAGTAAGTAACCTAGTAGTAGTAACTCAGCAGTAAGTTAAGCCTAGCAGCATTAACTTACAACCAGCAGTAGTAAGTTATGCCTAGCAGCATTAACTTTCCTAAGCAGCAGTAAGTTTATGCCTAGCAGCATTAACTTTCCCCAGCAACAGTAAGTTTATGCCTAGCAGCATTAACTTTGAATCACCAGCATTAACTCCAATTCCATTCTAATAAGCTTTTCCATCATCAAATTAACATTTTAGTTCACAAAATCTCTCAATTCCTGTTACTCACAATTCTCTCTTTATGTTTTTAAACAACTCTCTTTCTGTTTTTTAACTCACCACTTCTCTTAATTTTTTTCTCACTAAATCACTCTATCTGTTTTTATCTCACACAACTCTCTTTCTGTTTTTCAACTTACAAATTCTCTCAATTCTTTTACTCACTAAATCACTCTGTCTGTTTTTTTACACACCTCTCTTTCTTTTTTAAAACTCACAAATCACTCAATTCTTTGACTCACTAATCACTCTGTCTGTTTTTTAATCAACAGACATCTCTCTTTATGTTTTTTTAAGCTTTACAATTCCTCTCAATTCTGTTTACTTACCAAATCAGTTTGTTTGTTTGTTATCACAAACAACCCCCTCTTTTCTGTTTTTAAACTCCACAAATTTTCATAATCAAGACTTTAAAGATTGAGCATTCCAATACTAGCAATCAAATATTGAAATCTACTTACATCAAATGCTTTTGTAAGCAAATCTACAACATTCTTGTCAGTATGAATCTTAATCATTTGAATTAGCTTCTTTTCATTAGAATCTCTGATAAAGTGATGTCTAATCTCAATGTGCTTTATTTTTTAATGAAAAACAGGGTTCTTAACTATGCATATAGTACTCTCATTATCAATATAGATCTTTGTATGCATAAAGTTATACCCATAATCAAGCAATTGATTTTGAATCCAAAGCACTTGGCCACAGCAACTTGAAGCAGCTACATATTCAGCCTCTGTTGTGGAATTAGCAACCACAGTCTGCTTCTTGCACTGCCATGAAATCAATCTACACCCAAGGAATTGACAACCTCTTGTTGTGGACTTCCTATCCAAGCTTGCTCTAGCATAATCACTATCAGTGTATGCTACCAAATCAAAAGGTAAATCTTTTGGATACCAAAGGCCCAATTTTGGTTGACCTTTTAAGTACCTAAAAATTCTTTTCACAGCATGAAGATGTGACACTTTTGGGTTGACTTGGTATCTTGCACAGGCACACACTGCAAACATAATATCAGGTCTTGAAGAAGTAAGATACATCAATGAACCAATCATTGTCTAACAAAATAAACATCCACTACTTCACCATCATCATCCTTTGAGCCAAGCTTTTGAGTTTCAAGGTGTGCTTGCTGACATGACATCAGTAAAACTAAATTTCTTCAAAATCTCAGTCACATACTTGTCTTGACTGATAAAAATTCCATCCTCCTTCTGCTTTACTTGCAGTCATTAAGAGAATGTTGAGGTTACCTATAGAACTTATTTGAAAATTCTTATGCATCATCTTCTCAAACTTTGTGCATAATGACTTCTTTGTAGAGCCAAATATGATATCATCTACATACACTTGAACTAACAGAATATCACCTTTGTCTCTTCTGATAAACAAAGCCTTGTCTATCTTTCCTCTATGAAACCCATTGTCTAATAAATAAGTTGACAAGGTTTCATACCAAGCTTTGGGAGCTTGGTGGAGTCCATAAATTGCCTTTTCTACTTTGTATACTATATCAGGGAAGTCTGGATCTTCAAATCCTGTTGGTTGACAAACATAAACTTCCTCTTCAATTTTACCATAAAGAAAAGCACTCTTGATATCCATCTGGTACACCACAAAGCCCCTTTAATAGGCATAGGCTAAGAATATCCTAATTGCTTCAATTCTTGGCAACAAGGGCAAAGACTTCATCATAGTCAATCCCTTCTTCTTGTATGTACCCTTGAGCAACTAACCATGCTTTGTTCTTTATCACAATGCCTCAGTCATCCTTCTTTGTTTCCCTGAATACCCATTTAAGTGCACTATCCCTTTTTGCCATTTGGTAAATCCACCAAGGTCCAAACCTTTTGTAATTTGAATTATAGAAGCTCATCATGCATATCTTCTATCCAGCTTGATCCTTTAATGCACGAATTACCTTTTTGGGTTCTTCTTGTGATAAAAAGCAAGCAAACAAGCAATTTTAAAAGTCTTTATGGCTTGTTCTTTGCTAAACAGAATTAAACAAACTATGTTCTTTTAAATTCTTTGTCATTCTTCTTGTTTGAGGTGCTGAATTCAAGTCTCCAATAATTTGTTCAACTGGATGATCTTTATGTACTATTGTAGTTGGAATAGGACTGACAGGCATACATGCATCCAATTCATGTCAGCCTATGCACCAACATCTCCATCATCATCTGAATAAACAATATCTTCTAATTCAGGCGTATCTGGATCATCTAGAAGTTCAATGCTTGTTTTTGCACCAACAACATTAACTTCATTTGTGCTAGTAGCATTAACATTGTTAGTGTTGTTAACATTATCTTCCTTTTCTTGATCACTCCATTCACTATCTTTACTTGAATCACACTTCTTTTCCTGGTTTTTTTAGGTAATCTTCTTTCATCATCTCTTAAAAAAAAAAAAAAATGAAGGATTTGAATCCATCATCAGGAGAACTCTTTGAACTTTGAGAGAGTAATGGATCAGCATGCCATAATGGTAGCAAAATGTAATCTTTGCCATGTATTTTCTCCATTCTAGATTTACCTGCATTATCACATGCTTTTGTACCAGCAATACCATTAGACTGATTTCCTGCAATAACTGGCTTATAATTCATTGACTTTGTTAGTGCATGAATATCAAAAAGCCAATTTGGTCTACTTCCTGCAATATTAGGTATATTCTCACTTAATTTGGACATGCAGGTTCCTCTTCCAACTAATCCTATTTCTACTGTTGAATACTCTAAATGTTTACTATTGATTGAGTACCCAACAAATAATCCTTCATCAGCCTTACCATCAAACTTGCCTAAGTGATTTATGGTATTGAGAATTATAACAGGACACCCAAATGGTCTCATAAATCCTAAAGCTGGTTTTCTACCAAGAAAAAGTTCATAAGGGGTCTTGTTATGAGGCTTAGTTACTAATACCCTATTTTGCACATAGCAAGCAGTATTAACTGCTTCAGCCCAAAAAGTAGTAGGTAGCTTAGAATCAGCTAGCATTGTCCTAGCAGCCTCAATTAGTGTTCTATTTTTCCTCTCAGCTACTCCATTTTGTTGAGGAGTTCTAGCTACACTAAATTCTCTCTTAATACCTTTTCTCTCACAAAACTGATTCATCTCCTTATTCTTGAACTCAGTTCCATTGTCACATCTAATTACCTTAACCCTTTGATCTATTAGATTTTCTACTCCAGTTATAAAGGACTTAAGAATGCCACTAGTCTCATCCTTAGTAGCTAAAAAGAAAACCCAACTAAACCTACTATAATCATCTGTGACAACTAGGCAATACATCTTTTTCATTAAGCTTTTTACAAATGTTAGACCAAACAAATCCATGTGCAACATATGTAAAGGTTGGCTGATTGAACTTACTATTTTGGACTTACAAGAAGCTCTATGTTGCTTTCCCTTTTGACAAGCAACATAGGTTTGATCATTTTCAAAAAGTTTTAAAGGTAAACCTCTTACAATATTTCTCATAACCAGTTTATTCATAGTTTTGAAATTTATGTGTCCAAGTCTCCTATGCCAAAGTTTAGATTCATCAGATGTGGCTTTTACAAAGAGACAAGTTAGACCTCCTTTAGGAACAATATTCTTTAAATCAACACTATACATATTGTTCTTTCTAGGAACTTTAAGTAAAACATGACTTTCATCAGTTAACTTAAAGTTTGGAGATAAAACAATACATTCAGTGTCATTAAAGAGAACACTATTCTTTTTGTCACACATTTGTGAGACACTAAAGAGGTTAAACTATAATTCTATTACAAAATACACATTCTCAAAATCTAAATTACCTGTTTTGATTGTACCACTGCCTGTAATTTTTCTTCCTTTGGGGTTACCTTCAAAGGCAACATATCCTCTATCAATTTCTTTAAAGTCAGTAACATAGGACATGTTCCTTGTCATGTGCCTTGAGCATCCACTGTCAATCACTCCTTTCTCCTCCAAATCTTGTTGTGGATTGCCCTACACATAAGGTAAGAAAATCAGTCTATTTTGGGGACACCCAAGCCATCACTGACTTGGAATTGCCTTTGTGCATCAAATAGTAATCCAAATCTTTTATGATGTGCTGATGCACTGTTATGTGTTAAGAAAACAATTGGTCTATTACTTTAGTCTTTGGTTTCTAAACCCAACAAGCTGATGCCTTAACAACATTAACCTGGTTTCCTTTAACAGCATTAAGTACTGCTTTTGGCTTAGCAGTATTAACTACTGCTTTTGGCCTAGCAGTATCAACATTTTTATCTTTAACAATATTAACACCCTGATTAAAATTACTATTTTTAGTTGCTGTTTTGTTGTTAATGGGTCTCTAACAGTTGAATGTGCTTTATTAAAAACATTTGTCATTGGTCTTGCACTATTCACTGTTGATCTTGGTTGAGCATTATTAACTGGTCTAGCAGTAGTAAGTGATACTAGGCAAGACCTCATTAATACTGCTTTTGGAACTATGTTCCTTTTAGGACTGGGGTGAGTCATTCTAGAAAATATCTGGTGATTTACCCTTTGAGTATAGTTCCATACTGGTTTTACCATCTTTTTATTATTAAACTGTCTCTGATAGTTATTACAAATTATATATAAATGTGATCAAAACTTCCACACACATAACAAGCTTTGTTAATCATCTCAAAATTACTTCCTAGTCTCTAAGACATCATATTTATCTAGTTTCTTTGGTTTCCTCTAGGAATATGTGTGTTCTTCCTATTTTGATTACCTTGTTTAATAATTGTTTTCCTATGAGTTTTTACTTGCTCTTTAGATTTAACAAACTTTATTTTAGCAAAACTAGGTTTAACTGGTTTCTTTTGAATCTTAGCCGAGGCATATCTTCATCCTCCACTATCAGACACCATCTTAATAAAATTGGAACACCATTATTGCTCTTAACAACCTTATGGCTTTTCACTATTCCATAACTTCACTAGCCTCAACTACAGGCTTATTAACTATAGGCTCACTAACTATAGGCTTATCCACAAACTCATATAGTAACTAGGAAAAATATAAATGTTTTCGTAGGGTCATTTTTGGAAAAGTTTGTTTTTTAAAGAACATGTTTCAATCCCGTTCTCGTTCTTTCTCGTTTTTAGCTCAAAACACCTCCGTTATTGTTCTAGTTTTTTTTATTCTTCATTTTTAGTCATTTTTAGCTCATTTAAAGTAAAAAATTTACATTAGGGTAAAAATTAGATAACTTAGGTTTTTAGCTCGCGTTTTTACGTCACCGTTTTAGGATTTAAGTTAACTTGCTTTCGTTTAGGGTTTTCTTTTGCTTGATTTTGCATTTTTACTTGTAGTAATAGAAAACCAATCATAATCTTGTCATATTCAAACATCAGATATCAAATCGTCATTCGATTTTCAAATTGCACACCTCGTTGGGACTTAACGACCCGGGAAATCAAACTTCCAGATATATTTTGATTCTATTTGTGAATTTTGACTTTTTGCCTTGGTCAAGGGCAATTGGTTGGGATTTGCCTAATAGTATTGTATATATACTATCAATCGAATCAATCACCAAGACCATCACATGAGATCAAAGCATTGGAAGTAGTTATCTCCACTGGCACACTTCTTGTGTTCTCCCTATTCCTGTATTTTTGGTTCCTTAGAGCCCTGCACTCCCTTTCAAAGTTCCCCTTTTATGGCAGTTGTAACACTTCACCTTGGACTTATCAAACCTAATGGTTTCAGTACCATTCACAGTAATCTTTCTTCCAGTGTTCTTCAAGAATCTCCTTGCCCTCATTGTTAGCATAGCCATCTGCCACCTCAAGTCCATCTCTTCTAAATCATCAAGATTAATTTGTTGCAAGTCCTCATTGTCAAATTGTGAACTGTTTGGTTGACTTGCAAAGAAAGCACAGATAACAGCATCACTCAAGTTATCAATTGTTGTTGAGTTAACAGCAGCAGCTTGAGTGCTAGCAGTTTTAACACCATGAGAAGTATTAACTGCTCCATTTGTACTACTAGTGCTATTTGAGGACACAAAGGCTACGTCTTGTGTATTTGTGTTTGAGCTTGATGTCCCTTTGACCTCTGGTTCATAGATCTTCAGGTTGTTGTAAGGATCATCCAATCTTAATGTATCTATCTCATCCTTGTTCCTCCACACAATGATATGTGTGTTCCATTCTAGTGACAAACTTCTTAAGAACTTCTGATTCACATCTTCTTGTGAGATACTTTCACCATGAATCTCCAACTGACTGATAAGCTTTTGAAGCCTATCAAAGGTTTGATCTAATACTTCTGAGTAAGATGCCATAAAATTTTCATATTGCTGCTTTAAAAGATTCCTTTGAGTCTTTTTAGTAGCAGCATTCCCTCCAAACCTCTTCTCAATAGCCTGCAGTAGTAGGGATGCCTGGTATGTGCTTAATTACACATACCTTTTACCTTTAAAAACGAGCTAAAATAACCAAAAACGGACTCAAAATGCCAAATATATGCTTGTTTTGCTAATTGTGTTGTGCAGGAACGGATATCTCACAAAAAGACGAAAATCAATAAAGTACTTGTAGCCTTCAGCTCTAACCTCTTTTGTGCCTTTTCTTCAGCAGTTGAAGGAACAATTATAGTCTCAACACCTTCAACAAGTCTTGTTATTGGAGGTGCATTACCATTCTCTATTACTTCCCATAGAGAATAATCAACCATTTGGATGTATTGTTCCATCCTCATACTCCAAAGCTCATACTCACCTGGTTTGAGCATAGGCACTTTTGATGCAGCCACCATATGTACTGAGTCTTGATCCATGTCTTCTTAGCAAAGTTTCTCAAAGCAACAAGCTCTGAAACCACTTATTGATCCCACTTCAATAGAACTTGAATTCCTTAGCTTGTTTAAGGTTTATTTATGCAAGATAAATCCTACACAACTTATGGTAGAAACTTTGTTTGATAATACTAAAGATTATGCAGAATCTAATCTTTAATATAAGAAGAATTCTTCAATGAAACAGTAACACAAGAACACAATTTTAATTCAACAATAAAAGCTCCAATATTATTATTACAAATAATACGAATACTCTCCTAGTATTAGGGTTACAAAACCTTGAAGCTATGAACAACTTTATGACTCGTTTTTTGGTACTTGATACATTATACCCTAGGACCTCCTTTTATACACCAAGGAGTCCTAGTGGGATTACAATATTTTCCTAAGTTATCATGATCTTCTAAACAAATAACTTGTACGAATCTTTTACAAAAATATCTCATACATATCACATAAGCAATCTTTTCTCTAAGCAGTCTTTATCCTTTCAGCAGTTGTAATCTTTTATACCAACAACATTAACTTTCAACACCAACAATAGTAACTTTTGTACCAGCAGCACTAACTGTGTACAAGCAGCATTAACTACTTATAAAGTTTTCTTCAATCTTCACCAGCACTACTAAGTTACACTAGCAGTACTAACTACTTAGCATATTTTTCATTAAGATTACTAACAACACTAATTTATGCTTAGCAGCAGTAACTCTAAGATAATCAAGAAGTCTTTTAATCCCAACACTGTTAGAATTAGGTTAAGCATAGGTTTAACTTAGAATAGAATTAACATAGTTTAAATTAACTTAGTTTAGTTAACCAAAATATTAATAAAATAAAAGATTAGTTCTCGCTCTTAGTGATCGACACCCTACTTACCACGAAACTCCTTCTGACCGGGTACACTGCCTGTTAACGTGTTGTTTTAGTGATCGGCAAAATATAAATTTAAAACTTGAACTATTATAAACTACAACCTCACAACGACACAATCAACAGGATATGGTAATTTAAACATTCTGTTCAGAGGGGTTAATACGACGTATAAGGATAAACCAATACATCGTATAGGGGTTCTATAATACCCCGTATCCAAAAATACTCAATACGGAGTATTAAGGGATTAAGGTCAATACGTGTCACACACCGACAATGGCGGAAACTCGGAAATGCAACATAATGATCAATCATAACACAAGATACAAAATAAAGAAAACTACATTGCATAAACTTCAAGTGCTATTAAGACCATCAACCTCGAGTGATGTCCCAAATCACAACTAAAATCCATAATCTCTTACAATTAATCAAATGCCCTCACAGGGGTCTATAACCCAAACTTAATCCAAAACATCCAATTACTAGGACCAAACAACAAGCAAGCAAGACTTTAAACGAAATTCCACTCGGGATACTTCTAAGTCTGCTATAACAATCACCAAACTACTCTTCTTTCACTTCACCTGAAAATGATACTCGAAAACGTCAACAATAATGTTGGTGAGCTTGTAGGTTTGACCTTAAACCAAAAGCTGTACCAATATTTAAAAAGTGGACAATAGTGCTATATGACAGTGAATATATGCAAACAACCTTAGCATCACAGCTAATCAATAACCATATGTCACTTACGCACCTAAAGGGCCTACTAGCTGGAGCACTAAAATTAGGGCAGGACCACACACAAACCTAGGTAGGCGTACCCATCCGCTCCAATAACCACACAAATACTGGGTAGGTGTACCCATCTGATCCAAACATTCATGCAAATACTGGGATAGGCGTACCCCTCCGATCCAAACAATCATTGAGCACAAAATATTCACATAGCAGTCATAATGCACGTAACTTGTCCTAAAACAAAACCACATTTGGCACAGATCAATTCAAAACATTTCAAAAAAAAATTGAGTATCATTTTCCTCCAACGGAAAAACCAGTAAAAAGTGGGGCTACGATAACTCACCTCAAGCAAGTCTTTAGTAACCAAATCTCAATCACACAAGCAAATGCAATGACGCCCGCACACGACCTAGTCCAGTTAATGTCCCAATTTAATCATCCAATTCCAAAACAATCTTCACGTTTGATGCATAGAGTTTAGACGCGTTGTACAATTACCCAAAACAATTTAGTGGTGTGATAGTTGACGACATATTTCCACAATCATATCAATCTCATTCCCCGATAATACATACTTATACTATTTAGAGAAAATAGATAAGTAATATAAATAAATATTTATAATTAATAATTATAAATATATTTCGACAAGTCCATTCGGTAAACCTTAGTCACTTTAAAATAATCATAATACGGTTAAAAATGAAACGTTTACTCATACTAAACACATTAGAGAAGTTTCGAGAAAAATTATATTTTTCGTCTTTTAGTGAATTTATTAAATAAATAAAATAATTAAATAATATTTTATTATTAAAAATCAAAAATCATGTTTTTAAGGAAAATTTCTAAGTATATACTTTTACGAAATTTTGACGTGACCCGTACGCTCAAACAACGTTTCCAATGTTTTAAACCTTATTTTCAACACTTTTCATAAATTCGACACTTTTCGACAAAATTTCAAATTCTTAATCTTTATCATTTACTAAAACGTTTTTCCCAAAATATCGTTCCATATCACTTCGTAAACACATTTTCACTTTCAAAAGTCCATCAAAACTCTTATAACGACTAAATATCGCTTATTGGGCTTTAAGGCCCAACAAGGGTCCATTATGACATTTATAAGTCCAAAATACGATCCAAGTCCAAAATCAAGGTCCATTTACATATATAAATATATACTTATATGTAGAAAATAATCCGGACTACAATAAGCCCTCCCATTAAGCCACGGCTTAAATAGACTTATTGGGCCGTGAGCCCATAAGCTCCAAAATACATATATTAATCTTTAAGATAAGCTACGTATCGCCTTTGGTTACTACCATAAGCCTCAAAAATAGTCTACAAACATACGCCATAACACAAAATAATCAAAAATCACTTCCCTAGTGATCTTGATGAAAGACGTGGCCTATAAGCCCAAAATAAGCCATGAAATGCTTAAAAATAAGCCCACAAATAAGCTATACAAGATATTATTTAAAATAAGCTATCTAGCAACATAATGTTTTCTTCAACCATCACGACCACAACATCAACACTACAAAAAACCCTCTTTATTCCTTTTTACCATACACGAACAAACACACCCTTTTTATTCATTCGCTTCTGGGAAAAATCGATTTTCAAAAACGATTCACTGTACAACTAAACATCAAATAGCATCAAATTAAACCAAAAGGACAAACCTGAATTTAAATTGAAAACTTAACAATAAATCTTCAAATATGTAGATTTCGACACGAACCGGAAAACCCAAACGTTGTTTAAATGAATACCCGAAACACTAGAATCAACCCCAAATATTTATGTCTTCATGTTTTCTTGATCAAAGTTCAAAAATATATTATGTGTGTGTGTGGAGTTCGGACGTGGAGAGAGCACACACCAAAGTGTGTGTGTTTTTTTTTTTATTTTTTTGAAATGATAAGGTTAAAAATGAACTAGTGGAAGGAATATATTGATACACACTTTAGACAACCATGCTAAAAACTTTGCTTCTTTGTTCCCTCTAGACGCAATTGACCGGCCCATGGGATCCTATGTCTCGGTCTTTTCTTTTTGTGTCGGGATCACTTAAATACTCGTAAAACTCAACCGTAAAAGTTACCCCAAAGTTAATTAGCATTTTTATTCACTTTAAAAATATTTTTCTATTAACCTAGTGTATTCAGACGACATACTTTCACTTTTAACCCTTTCAAAACTCATTTTAAGCTACGTATCGCATTTGGTTACTACCGTAAGCCTCAAAAATAGTCCATAACATATGCCATAACACAAAAATAATCAAAATCATTTTCCTAGTGAATTTGGGAAGTTTTCGTGGCATATAAGCCTAAAATAAGCCAAGAAATAGCTTAAAAATAAGCCCGAATAAGCTATACAAGCTACTATAAAAAATAAGCTATCTAGCAATATATATTATTCAACCATCACGACCACAACATCAAAACTACAACCCCCCCCTTTTCTTTTTCCATAACCCACGAACCAAACACAAACTTTTTTATTCGTTACGCTTTCCAAAATCGATTTTCACAATGATCAACTTGTACAACTAACATCTATGCATCAAAATAAATCCAAAAGGACAAACGAAATTTAAATTTAAAAACTTACTAGAAAATCTTCAAAAATATATATTTCGACACTGACCGGACAACCCAAACGTTGTTTTAATGAACACCCAAATACTCGTATCAACCCGGAATATCACGTTCTCGATCAAAGTTCGAATTTTTATGGTGGATTGTTGTTGGTGAGGGGCGGACGAACACAAGCACACACACTTGTGTGTGTGTTTATTTTTTTGAAATGATAATGAAATGAATGAAAGGACTAATGGAAGGAATATATGTACATGTCATCTCTAGACAACAAGGCTAAAATTTAGCATCCTTGTCCCCTATCCTTCACACGTCCCAACTAGCATCCTAGGAGGGTTCGGGTCTTTCTTTTCGTATCGGGATCACTTAAAAGCTCGTAAAACTCAACCGTAAAATTTACCCCAAAGTTAATTAGTATTTTTATTCACCTTAAAAATACTTTTCCATTAAGCTAGAGTATTCACACGACATATTTTCACTTTACACCCTTCAAAACTCATTTGGACATTAACGGACGTGTCGGACTCGTTTTTTGGCATTTCTCAAAATTCACGGGTCAAACCACCCGGAATACAAATAACACAATAATACCTTCCAAAAGGGATTATTAATCACAATAAACCATAATTCACCACAATTCTCATAAAATCATCACCTTCACCACGGTACAAAAATCTGGATAAACTAACAAAAGTCAAATAGTCGAAGGACTATATATGAAATATTCAGAACACAAAAAGGGTAAAGGTTACATTCTACCCCCCTTAAAAGAATTTTGTCCCTGAAATTCGACTACTAACATCATTAAACAAATGCGGGTACTTCATATTCATCTGATCTTCACGTTCCCACGTGAATTCAAGGTCGCGTTTCGAATTCCACCGAACCTTGACGATGGAAATCCTACTACGCTTCAACTTCTTAAACTCCCTTTCTAAAATTTCCACATGCTCTTCCACAAAATTCAACTTAGCATCAACTCGAATCTCATCTAAAGGCACTTGCAGTGTTGGATCAGCCAAACACTTCTTAAGGTTTGACACGTAGAACGTGTCATGAACACCATTCAATTCCTCAGGTAAATCTAACCAATAGTCCACAGGGCCTACCTTTTTGATAATCTCAAAAGGTCCAACAAATCTAGGTGCTAACTTCCCTTTCTTCCCAAAGCGTACTACACCTTTCCAAGGTGATACTTTGAGAAAGACATAGTCACCTACACTAAACTCTAGAGGCTTCCTCCTCTTATCAGCATAACTTTTCTGATGATCACGCGCAGCCTTAAGTCTATCCTTAATCTGCGAGATCTTCTCAGTAGTCTCTTGCACTAACTCAGGTCCTACCAACTGACCTTCTCTAACTTTAGTCCACATAATTGGCGAATGACACTTTATAACATACAATGCCACAAACGGAGCACATCTCACACTAGAATGATAACTATTGTTTTATGAAAACTCAACTAACAGAAGATGAACATCCCAACTTCCTCTGAAGTCTAGGATAGTACGCTCACTCTAACCATCGGTCTAAGGGTGATAAGTCGTACTCATGTCTAAACGAGTTCCTAATGCCTCTTGAATTGACTACCAAAACATTGATGTGAAATGACTATTACGATCTGATATAATCGAGATCGGCACACTATGTCTAGCAACTATCTCATTCAAATACAATCTAGCCAACCTTTCCATCTTATAATCCTCACGCATAGGTAGAAAATGAGCAGACTTAGTCAATCGGTCCACAATGACCCAGATTGTGTCATGCCCACTACTAGTCCTAGGCAACTTAGTCACAAAATCCATAGCTATCCCTTCCCATTTCCATACGGGAATCTCAGGTTGTTGGAGCAAGCCAGATGGCCTTTGATGCTCAGCCTTAACCTTTAGACAAGTCAAACACTTACTAACATACTCAGCTATATCCTTTTTCATTCCAGGCCACCAATACCTATCTCTAAAATCATAATACCTCTTATCAGCTCCTGGGTGTACAGAGTACTTCAACTTATGGGCTTCATCTATTATCAAGGTTCTCACCTCACCCTTCAAAGGTACCCATATTCGATCCAGGTAGTACAAAGTTCCATCATTTCTCTGTTCTATCATCTCATCCAAACCTTTCTGCAATCCTGTAGACTCATCCATAGCCTCCTTCTGAGCCGCCAGTATCCTATCCTTGATACTCGACTGAAGGGTCATATTCATAGCTCTAACTCTCTTAGGCTTTACTCTTTCCTTCCTACTTAGGGCATCAGCCACCACATTCGCCTTACCAGGATGGTAGCGAATTTCACAATCATAATCACTAAACAACTATATCCAGCGACACTGTTGCATATTCAACTCTTTCTGACTAAAGATATACTGAAGACTCTTATGATCCGTATAGATAACACTATTTGTCCCATACAAATAATGTCTCCAGATCTTAAGTGCAAATACAACCGCACCCAACTCCAAATCATGGGTAGTACAATTCTCCTTATGAATTTTCAACTGCCTAGACGCATAGGCTATCACTTTACCTCTTTTAATTAACACACAGCCTAGTCTTATACAGGACGCATCACAATATACCACAAAGTCTTCCGCTCCATCGGGGAGAGCTAGAACAGGCGCATTACACAACTTATCCTTCAAGGTTTGAAATGCCAGTTCCTGTTCCTTACCCCAATCGAAAGTCTTACACTTCTGAGTCAAGATAGTAAGAGACTTAGCTATCTTATAAAAGTTCTCAATGAACCTACGGTAATACCCAGCCAATCCTAAGAACGAACGAACCTCAGTCGGAGTTCTAGGGGCTTTCCAATTCTTAACAGCTTCAATCTTACTAGGGTCTACATGAATCCTATTACCATTTATCACATGCCCAAGAAACTGCACTTCTCTTAGCCAGAATTCACACTTAGAAAACTTAGCATACAGTTTCTCCTTTTTGAGCAGTCCCAAGACTAACCTTAAATGTTCTACATGCTCCTCTCGAGTCTTAGAGTAGATTAAGATATCGTCTATAAACACTATCACAAACTTATCAAGATAAGGCCTACAAACTCTATTCATCAAATCCATAAATACCGCTGGTGCGTTAGTCAGACCAAAGGGCATTATAGTGAACTCAAAATGTCCATAACGAGTTCTAAACGCAGTCTTTAAAATGTCATCCTCGTGCACTCTCAGCTGATGGTATCCAGACCTAAGATCTATCTTCGAGAAAAACTGCGACCCTTGCAGTTGATCAAATAGATCATCAATTCTAGGAAGTGGATAACGATTCTTAACAGTCAACTTGTTCAACTCTCTATAATCAATGCACATTCTAAAAGAACCATCCTTCTTCTTAACAAACAATATCGGCGCTCCCCAAGGCGATGAGCTTGGTCGAATGAAACCTTTGTCTTGGAGTTCCTTGAGTTGTCCCGACAACTCCTCTAATTCAGAAGGTGCCAAACGATAAGGAGACTTTGCTACCGGCGTTGCTCCAGGGATTAACTCAATTCGAAACTTAATTTCCCGAATAGGCGGTAATCCAGATAGGTCATCCGGGAATACCTCAGGAAAATCTCTAACCACAACAATCTCTTCTTGTTTCCTTTCATTAGCCTTAGCACTCATCAAGAGTCTCGCTTTCTCTTCCGGTCTCTCTCCTAATACTCTAAGCACCTTGCCATCCGGTAGTGGTATCCTCACTACCTTCTCATGGAAAATTATTTCAGCCTTATAATTAGACAACCAGTCCATACCTATAATCACATCAAAACTCCCATGCCCAAAAGGTATCAAATCGATGTCAAAGACATGACCCTCGATTTCTAGTTTACAACCCTTAATAACCTTATCAATCTCTACTAGCTGCCCGCTAGCTATCTCAATCTCATATCTGAAACCTAAGTCGCTGGGCTCTAAGCCTAACAGAGGTATAAAAGTAGTAGAAACAAAACTATAGTCGGCACCAGAGTCAAATAAGGTAGTGGCAAAATGATTGTTCAAAGTAAACGTACCCGTCACAATGTTCGGATCCTGGCGAGCTTCCTCTGCTCCCAACATGAATGCCCTACCCCTAGCCTGGTTCCCTTGGTTTCCACGACCCTGACCCCCGTTATTAGCAGCAACTTGATTTGGATGATTTTCTTCCAGGCCTGGACGGAATACGTGTCCGGAGGCGTGACGCTCCTGGATATCTCAAGTACAAAGCATAAAGAACGACCTCTAAGGGTATGTTTTAAAAATAAACACCGTTGCATAAATTTAAAATAATAAATAAGTTACATCAATAAAATTTAAAAGATCAAAATTAATCTTGTGGATGCTTTAATATCAACAACGGTATTTAAGATAACCATAGATGAAATCTAAAAACGAGGTCGGGCATTTCAACTTTATATAGATCAGGTAACATCTTCAAGCTAAGCCCTGAGAAAAACATGCTTAAAACGTCAACATAAAGTGAGTACATTTCATAGTTTATAATTGATGTAATATGGACCATAAGATTTTACAGGCATGCGACAGTTATAACAAATACAACTTCACAATAAAAGATATTTACGTTCACTAAGCTCAATGACACCGATCTAATTCAAGACATACTTCATATAGCTATAGGTTGCATTGCCCTAGAGGAAATTCGACCTAAGATTTCCTATCCAAAATTCGACATGACATATATCCGTTTAATCGGGCGACCCGTAGGTAGTAAGTGTGACTTACCCGGATAGGGATATTAGTCCTAAGATAAATACCAATAGATCGATTTATGTCACGTCAGCGCATCCCCTCGACCGGTCTCCTCAAGAGATAACAGTTCATGTTACTTTGGGCAATATGAGGTCTACGCTACTTAGCAAAACACGTAAAACAGGAAAAATTTCTCATGATAAGTACTTGTGTCCGATTTTAAAAACAAGCAATGGTTCTCACCCCAAAGGTAAAAAACTTTTATTCAAAACTAGTAAAAGTGCGGGCTATGAACTCACCTTGATGATATGGTAAGAGAGTACACGGCAAAAGGAAGGGTCACTCTGAAACGAAGCGGTGTACACGGGTTATGACGAGAAGAATACGGGTTTAGATTTATCTCGGGAAGTTAACGAATGTGATTGAGCAATGAACGTTTTTATCAGGGGGGGGTCTATAACATAATTTGTGTATTAAAGACATAGTGAAGCGATTTTTAATGGAAAAGGTCTTAATTTGTAATGTAATTAACTATATAATAAAATATTAATTATATAAATAAGTCATATAATAGTATTATTAAACGTATTACATAAACGAGTGTCATTATAAATTTTTACATTTTTAAATTGTAAGTAATTTTAAGCAAAAACCATTTTATTAATTATGTTTTTCTGAATAATTCCTAAGTATTAGATTTTACACAATAAAGTTTTGGCATTACACCTTCCGTATGTTGTTACTTCATTTTTCCAAAGTCGTAGAATTGTATCCAAAAAACCCAATTTCCAAACCACTTTTTCAAATCCCATTTAACAATTTTCATAACCTAAACAATCGTTTTAACATTTAAAACAAGGTCTTACGAGTCATCCAAAACTCTATTGGGCTTTAGGCCCAATATCATTTAAAAAGGCGCCAAAATACAAAATTAAGCAATTCGATATACTAAATAGTTATCGAAAAAAGTGTGTGTCATTATAAAGCGACAACAACTCTTAACAACCAAATAGAATAACCAACCCAGAAGCTTGCACACTAGCGGCTGTGCTATGGTTGGGGGTAACATGGCTTAAGCCCATTAAGCCTTATTTGCTTATGAGTTAATCAAATAAGCCTAATGTTGCATCATTTTGAAAACTACCAAAAGACAAGTAATATTATTTTATATAGTTACCAAAGTAAATCTCAATAAACATTTCTTTATGTTTTCTATTTTACACTGTACATATATACATTAAACTAGCTCCAAAATAATCCAAACAAGCTCTCAAAGTAACTCATAAATATAAGGCCGAAACAATAGCTCAAAAGTACCAAATATTATATGAAATAAACCACATCACAAAACTAGCTTTCCTTGTGTTCCTTTTTAGAAAATTCGAAAACCATAGTACACCTTTAAGGTTTATGTAGTTTTTAAATTCATCTTTTTACAAAACAAGAGTTTGGTACCAACAATAGGTTTATGCATCAAGAAGAGGAGAACAGTACAAGTTATTTTGAGGATTTTAAGAAGACTTACAAGGGGAGAAAAATGATTTTTAGAGATGAACGAAAGATCAAGAACTACCCAAACGTTGTTTATTTATACCCGAATAAATCTTAATGATCAAACCTTCAACTTGTCTTCAAATGTAAAATGATTGGCAAAAGTGAAAAATGTATGAATTTTTTGTAAGAGTCTTGTGTTTGTTCGGTGGTTTTTTCGAGAGAGAAAGCACAAGAGAAATGTTTTTGTGTGTGTAGGATGTGAATGAGAATGAATAAGAATGAATGATATATGACAAGATACACACACACACTCACACACACTTGTGTGTGCCGTTTGGTTGGGGGACAAGAAATAGGGGACCAAAATCCTTCTATGACACTATTACTAGTACTAGTCCTATTCCCATAATTCTTGCTTGCATGTCTAGAGAATAAGTTCAAAATTTGAATCCTATGCATGTATATACATGCATATTCGGTTGCAAATGAGACCAAGGGGTGGACCAAAAGTGGCCTCCAACTTTCTAGGGAACTAGTGCTCAAAAACATTTAATTTCTAAAGGTCTTGCATGTTTAACAAAGTATTGTTTAAATTTCACGGAACACGTAATTAACAAAATGAGTAACGACATCACAGAAAATTATAAAATTTTAAATATTGTTTAAAAACATAAAAACGTGGCTATTGCCAAAATACTACAACGTTTGGTGTCCACCGGTATCGCATCCCGGTGACGGGATTCTCAGATAAGACAAACATCTGCCCGTTAAAAACCGAAAAAGCTAAACGAAACTTTTAGAAAAACTCAAATTACAAACGAAACGCTAAATTATTAAACGGAAAGTCCGGTTGTGACATTCTTTCCCCGTTAAAGAAGCTTTGTCCTCAAAGCTTAGGACGCAACCTCTGCCGCGGGTGCATAGTTGGTAAAAATGTGCGGGTATTTCTTTTGCATTTGGTCTTCACGTTCCCAGGTAAACTCAGGACCTCTCCTAGAGTTCCAACGTACCTTGACAATCGGAATACGACTCTACTTGAGACGCTTGACCTCACGGTCTATGATTTCGACAGGTTCTTCGATGAAGTTTAATTTGTCGTCGACTTGGATTTCATCCAAGGGAATACAGAAAAAAAAATGACAATGGTAGCAAGCTTTTCTATCCACCATGCATTTTTCTTCAATTTTGAGACGTGAAACGTACTATGAACTCTACTCAACTGTTCTGGGAGTTCAAGACGATAGGCAACGGTTCCTACTTTGGCAATGATCTTAAAAGGTCTAATATAACGAGGGTTCAACTTTCCCCGTTTGCCAAAACGTATCACTCCTTTCAAAGGAGATACTTTCAACATGACCTTGTCTCCACTTGAAAACTCAGAGGTTTTCGCTTACGTCGCATAACTCTGTTGACTATCACGGGCGCTTGAATACGGCTCTTGATATTGAACATCTTCTCAGCGTCTCATGGATGATCTCTGGGCCAGTGAGCTGACAATCTCCAACTTCATCCCAACAGATAGGTGATCGACACTTGCTCCCATACAACGCCTCAAACGGAGCATCCTTGATACTGGTATGGTAACTGTTGTTGTATGAAAATTCTACCAATGGTAAGTGTTTATCCCAACCTTTTCCAAAGTCAAGTACACAGGCATGTCTTCTAACGTTTAAATAGTTCTCTCACTCTGACCATCGGTCTCTGGGTGGTAAGCTGTACTCATATCCAATCGAGTACCTAATGCTTTATTAAGTGATTTCCAAAAATGTGAAATTAATTTTCCATCGCGATAAAAAAATGATCGACAACTAAACTCTGGCACTTCAAACCATGCTTAGAGACCTACTTCCTTCAAGTGTTTTGTCTCGATCCATTTCTCTAACGTGCACTTCTCTCGCATAGGCAAGAAATTAGCAGACTTAATAAGACGATCAATGATTACCCAAATCGTGTCTTGACCAGCTGTCGTCTTTGACAATTTAGTCACAAAGTCCATTGTTATATTCTTCTATTTTCATTGTGGGATCTCTGGTTGAACCAACAAACTAGATGGTTTCCGATATTCTATCTTAACCTTGGAATATAATCGTTTAGTTTGGGGAATTTTGATAAGTGTAAAAATACACATATCCGTTTATACCTAAAATAACCCAATTAAACCCAAAACAGACTAAAAATGGCAAAAATATACTTGTTTTTGTGTTTTGTGTGTGCAGGTATGGATAAATCAAAAATCACAAGAAAACCGCCAAAAACGGACAAACACGGACACGGAAAACAGAAGAGCACAAAAGAAGCCAAGGATTCAAAGTCAAAGCCAGAAAAAGTCAACCTTTAGTCAAATTGGTCAAGCCTTGGTCAACAGAAGTCAACCCATAAAAGACAAAAAAACTCAAAAAGTTTCAAAATCAGTCCCTCAAGTTTTCAGAAATTACACAAGTGGTCCCTAAGTGCTTAATGGGCCTTAAAACCCTTAAAACCTTACCCGGACACCTAAACCCTTAAATTTAGTCCAAGCCCACAACAAAAGCCCAAACCTTAAAGCCCAATACCTTTTCATATAACTACAAGGACCATTTCTGTCAATTCTATAACTTATTTTACACTACACCTTCACTAAACCAACCACAGGGACTGAATTTGCAATTTCTCTAAAGTTTAAAACTGTTTTTACCCTTTTCAGTTGAAAAAGAGCGCCAAAATGGGGTTACTATTCATCGTCTCCCCAAAATCACCCCTCAGTCAAAACGATAGGGCAAATCAAAATTGAAGGGTACGGAGGACAATTCAGGTGGAATAGTACACAATGGCAGGGTCAAATTTGTAATCTCAAGAGCTCCTATTGGCTAACACAAGCAAAGAAGCCACGTGGCTATGGCAAGAAGCACAAGGATGATGGATTTTTACTCTTGGATCACTCACGCAACTAACACAAGGCTTCACAACGGATTGCCACGCTGGCAATCCGTGTGAATCCCAAGGATTGATCAAACGGCTTAGATTAGCTCTCCAATGATTGAGAATTTGGACGGCAATGATTGGAAGGAGCGTGGGCAAGAAGGCATTCCTAGAAGCTTCATCAGAATGCTATAAATAGCACACACTCACACACATATAAAAAAAATCTGTTTTTTTCTTTTTTTTATCTAGTTAGTAGCTTAAATTTAGCTTAATTTTCAACTTATGTAATTTCCTTTCAAGTTTTTGTAATCTCTCCTTTTAAGTATTGTAATCAAGTTTTACATTAATGAAAACTTAGTTTAATTTTGAATAATCTTTTATAAGTTCTCACTTTTCTCCTTAAATGACCATAAGCTACTATAAGCTCAGCAGCTCTCATGAGTCTATAAGCACATGATTTGAGCTTAATTTAGTCTTAATCATACATTGAATATCTAAAATCAGTTAATCCTATTTACCTTTGCTTTTTGGACTTTGAAACTTATGGAATGAGAGTCAAAAAGGGAAGGGCTCTCAAGGACTATTACTGGCTTAGTTTTAATAAGCCAGAGCTGTTGAATAAGCTCTAAGAGCATTTCATGCCTTGTTTAGCTAGGCTCATTGTAAGTCTTCTTTAATTTTCAGTTTTAGCTTAATAATTGCTTAATTAGCTTAGATTTGCTTATTTGCTTATTAATAGTGCTTATCTGCTTTCTTATTGCTTATTTGTGATTTATATTGTTACTTAGTACTTATTCATCATCTGTTTTTAGCTTAAGTGTTATAGATCTTAGTAATCTCTTTGCTGTCATAAAATCTATAAAAAACCAAAAAATTTAGTTAGCATAGCTTAGATTCTAGATTAAGCTTAAGTAGATTGTTGAGTTATGTTTATTAAGTTTAATATAAGCTGTTTAAGATCTGGTAATGATGCTTTGTGAGAAGAAATTCAAGTTTGAAAGTTTTTTTCAAATCTGTCAAGTCCTTAAGTAGTGTTTGGATTTAGCTAGTTTGACCTCTTAAAGTCAAATTAACTTGTGAACTTTGCTTGAGTCAGTTTTGAAATCATTTCTTATTAGTTATGAAATAGATTTTATAAGTTAGTTTTCAGAATTGAAAAGGTTTGAGTGTAATTTGTTTATGTCAGCACCAGGGGAGGTTTTACCTTAATTTTTGCTTGCTAAAATTTAATCCAAGTCTTTTAGGCTTAGTTTGTGTTTGTAATTTGCTCAAGAACACTCAATAGAGTGTGTAGTGTGCAGGTCTTCCCTCAAGGAAGACTGAAATTGAGTTTTGTGGTTTGCCAATTGAACTAGCAGTGGAAACCATAATTACCACTGCTGTTGTTCTTTTGGTTTCATTTAAGCTAGTAAACTTAGGTTTTAGGATTTTAAGTTCAAGTTGATTATAGATTAGGTTTAGCTTAATATAGTTTAGCTTTTCATTTTGCATTTTTTAGCTCATTATCTAGATTAAATCTGTTGTCAAAAGTCATAAAAACCTTAAAGAGCCAAAAATAGTAGTTAATAGTTGTTAGCTTTTAAATTTAAATTCTAGCTTGTAGTGTTTGTTTTCATCATTTAAATAAGTAGTTTATAAGGAGTTTGTTTTATTTTTTTTCAAAAGCTAGGGTTTTCTGAATAGATTGGCTTATAAAGCATTTAGCTTATTTTGTTTTTGAGCTTTTTGAGTTGTTTCCTAAGTTTAGCACTTTCATCATCAATTTCAGTTGGATTTTAATGTTCAGTGGTCAAGTAGCTTTTCATTTCTAGTTTCCTTACATCATAAGCTTTCCAAAACATCTTTTGATTTCAAATTTAAGCTTAATTTGAGCATTGTGCAATGCTTTTGCCAAAAATAAGCAAAAGTGAGATTAAACCCTCACTTTCTGAAGTCGGATTTTCAAAAAGCTTTTAAGAGCTTAATTTTCATTTTCATCTTATGTTGTCTTCATTAAAAATGCTTAAAAATGTTCCTTCTATAAGTTCCAATATTCAGTTTAGTTAAAAAGTCAAAAATAAAAAAATAAGTAAAAAGGGTTTGCCTGCCTCGAACCCTAGACCTCTCCTTCACATGCCCATACATTTTACCATTGTGCTACATTAGCTCATCGAACCTCTTCTCTTTCCATTTAATCTTTAAACTCATTTTCACTCCCTTTTTAGTTAATAAGCCGTAGCTTAACTACGGGCTTATTGAGCTTATTTATTAAGCTGACACCTTCTTTTAATTTTTCCTTTAATCTTTGTTGTATTTTAGATTTTCCCTGAACTTTTCAGATTTTTCCTTTTATTTTATTAATTTTTAGGATTTTTCGAAGGTTTTATTCTTAGAAAATACATAAAAAATAGAAAAAAGTTTCATAAAAATACAAAAAAATAGTTTTTAGTTTTATAAAAAATATCTTTAGGTTTACATTCAGTAAAATCATTTTTAACACACTTATCGATTTTATTTTTATTTTTGAGATTTTAATTTTAAGTTTTAACAATATGACTTAATTTTTAAAAATAGTTAAAAATATTTTCTAGTTTTTATGTTAATTTAGATTTTTTCTAAGTTTTAAAATCATTTTTCTAAATTTTTAGGTATTCAATTTTTAGTACTTAATTTGCTATTTCTTAGGATTTAATTAGATTAAAATAGTTTTTAATTCATAATAAATTCAAAAATAATCAAAAAAATATTTTTCTTTTTCTTAAAATTTTCTTTAGTCCTATTTTAGGATTAGAAAATTAGTTTGCATTTTTAGGACTTAATTTTAGTGTACTTGCTTATTTGTCGCGTTTTATTTGTTTCCCGTTAATTGTTAAGTGTTTAATTGTTTTTAATTGCTTGTTTTTAATTGTGCTTTTAATTAGTAGTTATAGAAAACCCAATCAATCTTCGAACCCATTCAAATCAATATCCAATATCAAGCGAGGTTTCAATTTCTCAAATCGTTGGGAAAACGACCCGGGAAATTATACTTTTCGGAAAACATACGTATATTATATATTATATATATCTTTTAGAGTGAGCTTTTCTTAAGGGAGACTTAAGGAAAGTTCTTAATTGCTCTTTTAGTATTATATTATATATTTTATTATTGTGTGTTTAAAATCAACAATCAAGACTACTTCCTTCAAGTACTGTCTCGTTAACTTCTCTAACGTGTCATCTTCTCGCATAGGCAAGAAATGAGCAGACTTAGTGAGACGATCAACGATTACCCAAATCGTGTCTTGACCCGTTGTCATCTTTGGCAACTTAGTCACAAAGTCCATTGTTATATTCTCCCATTTCCATTGTGGGATCTCTGGTTGAACCAACAAACCCGATGGTTTATGATATTCTATCTTAACCTTCGCACATGTTAAACACTTGCTGACATAAGTGGCAATTTCTGCTTTCATGTTGGGCCACCAATACAGCCTCCTAAGGTCTTAGTACATCTTGTCCGATCCAGGATGGATGGAATACTTTAACTTATGCGACTCATGCATAATCAAGGCCCTCAACTCTCTAAAACATGGAATCCAACTTCGGTTATTCAAACACAATGTTCCGTCAGCACGAGGTTCTAGCTTGTTAATCATGCCATGTAAATCTTCGTTGATGAAGTTCTCCTCCTTTCTGGCTTCCGATTGAGCACTCAAAATCTGCTTAGGAAGGTTTAACCCTATAGTCATAACTAAGGCTCAAACTCGTAGCGGCTTGCTTTTCTCCTTTTGGATCAGGGCATCAGCCACCACGTTCGCCTTCCCTGGGTGATATCGAATCTCACAGTCGTAGTCACTTAACAACTCTAACCAACGTCGTTGCCTCATGTTCAGCTCCTTCTGATCGAGAATGTGTTGCAAACTCTTGTGATTAGTGAACACAACACACTTGGTGCCGTACAGATAGTGTCTCCACATCTTCAAGGCAAACACTACTGCTCCTAGTTCCAAATCATGGGTGGTATAGTTCTTCTCGTGAACCTTGAGTTGGCGGGATGCGTAGGCTATGACCTTCTCCCTCTGCATCAAAACCGCGCTCAACCATTTATGTGAAGCATCGCAGTATACCACGAAGTTCTCACTTCCCTTAGGTAAAGCCAAAATTGGCGCACTACACAGTTTTTTCTTCAACAACTAAAACGCAGCCTCTGCCTTTTCTCCCCAATCAAACTTCATAATTTCTGAGTCAGTTTCGTCATAGGTCTAGCGATTTTTGAAAAACCTTCGATAAATCATCGGTAGTAACCAGCCAAACCTAAAAATTGACGGATCTCGGTTGGTGTCTTGGGTGACGCCCAATCCTTGATTGACTCGATCTTAGCGGGATCAACGTGAATGCCTTCACTATCAATCACGTGACCAAGAAATTGTACCTTCGACAGCCAAAACTCACACTTTGAAAACTTGGCGTACAATTCTTCCTCCTTCAATAACTTCAAAATCAACTTAAGGTGTCCTTCGTGCTCCTTTCTGCTCTTGGAGTAGATCAAAATATCATCGATGAATACAATCACGAATCTATCCAGATACGGTTTGCACACCCGATTCATCAAATCCATGAATACTGCCGGTGCGTTAGTCAAGCCAAACGGCATTACTTGGAACTCGTAGTGTCCATAGCGAGTCCTAAATGTTGTCTTTGGAATGTCTTCCTCACGAACTCTGAGTTGGTGATAACCAGATCTCAGGTCGATCTTAGAGTAGACTCTTGATCCTTGGAGTTGATCGAACAAGTCGTCGATCCTCGGAAGTGGGTATCGGTTCTTCACAGTAAGTTTGTTTAGTTCACGGTAGTCGATACACATCCGAAAAGAACCATCTTTCTTCTTGACAAACAAAATCGGTGCTCCCCAGGGTGAGGAACTGGGTCTTATAAATCCTCTGTCAGAAAGTTCTTGCAATAGAGTGGACAACTCTTGAATTTCGGTTGGTGCTAATCTATACGGGGCTCGTGCTACAGGTGCAGCACCAGGGACTAAGTCGATTTGAAATTTAACTTGTCAAGCAGGCAGTAGTCCAGGCAAATCTTCTGGAAAGACTTCCGGAAATTCCCGTACGATCGGCACGTCTTCAAGCCGCTTCTCCTTCGACTTATCCTCAGCCTTCTTAGATGTAACTTGCGCTAGGTAGACTTGACATCCCTTCTAAATATACTTCTGGGTCCTCGTACACGATATGATGTTCAGATTACTTCCGTCGTCGTAATTATCACCACAGATTATCAATACCTCATCTCCATAAGAAATACGGACGACCTTCTCATCACAAACGATTAACGCATGGTACTTCGCCAACCAATCCATACCGATGATGACGTCGAAACTACCAAGTTCTACAGGCATTAGATATATGTCGAACGGATGACCTAATAATCCTAACGTGCAACCTCTAAGAACAACATTTGTTTTTGAAATTCTTCTATCGACAAGTTCTACGGCATAACTAGTGTCTAAAGTGGATGGTGCAACATCAAGCAAAGTACTAAAGGTAGACGACACAAAACTTCTATCGGCTCCCGAATCGAATAACATAGAAGCATAACAGTTATTGAGAAGAAATGTACCCGTGACAACATTAAAATCAGGGTTTGTTCCTCCTCCACCAATGGCCTAAGCCTTTGCTGTAGCTGTGTTACCTCCAGTCTGGTTTCAGTCTTGTTCCCAAATCGGTTCCCATGGTTCTGGTTTCTCAGCTTTAGACATTCTCTCTTCACATGTCCCGGTCTCCCACACTCATAGCGAATAATACCTTGTTGATTCCCAAATGTGGCTCTTTGCGTGTTTGGTACCGCAGCTGCAGATCTGCAATCTCTCGTCTGGTATCCAATTCTCTTACAGTTATTGCACTTCACTGTACATGGACCTACATGGTGGTATATGTACTTGTTGTAGAGTGGGTAAGGTCTAGCATACCCTTTCCTATCATTGGTCCCAGTCGTGTAGGCTCTAGCCACATTCTGCCCACTAACATTTTGCCTCTTAAACAGTGGTTGTTGTCCATGGTTATCCCTTGGGTTACTTTCCATCCTCCTCTTATTCTCAGCACTCCTTGCAGCATAACCCTGGAGCTTCTTGTCCATCAACTGGTTAGCAATGTGTATGGCATCTTGGAGTCTAGCTAGATTCGCAGCAATCACATTTCCTTGAATGTTGTCCGGTAATACTCCAATAAACCTCTCCACTCTGTCCTCTTCGTCAGGGACCATTTTAGTACACAACAAAATTAACTCCTGGAACCTTTAAGTGTAAGCAGTCAAGTCGTTTCCTTTCACGGTCAGATTCCACAATTCAGTCTCCATCTTTTGGATTTCATTCCTCGGGAAGTACACTTATGTCATCAACCTCATAAGTCCAGCCCAATTCATGGCATATGCAGCATCAACACCAACTGTTCTCTTATGAGAGTTCCACCAAGTCAAAGCACTGTCCTGTAGTGTGTAAGTAGCATATTTCACTTGGTACTTCGGTGGACAATTACTGATGTTGAACACAGTCTCCATTTTCTCGAACCAGCGGGTCAATCTGACAACGCCTTTAGTTCCTGATAAATTATGTGGCTTGCACTTCAAGAAGTCTTAGAAAGTGCACTCTCTAGCCACTGGCATGAAACCTCCATAGTTTATACCATGATTCCCATTTCTATTTCCATTTCCGTTTTCTCCATTCCCTCCATTTCTATTTCCTCCATTTCCTCCATTTCCATTTCCTCCGTTACCTCCATTCCCATTTCCTCCATTCTCACCTTATTGTTCATCCCCATTCTCATTCAGGGGTTCAAGGGTCCTTGCGGCTTCACGAGCCTCCATCTCTTCAGCTACTCGACGAGTAACCAATTCTTCAACCTCCTCATGGGTCATGGACGCTCCACATCGGGTGTTAGGCATCTTCCTACAACATAACAATGTAACACTCGATGAGATTTCTAGGTGATGCGAGATCACTAATGGTGTTAAATAAAATTTACGGTTAATTCACATAGGAAATACATGATCGAAATATATTTATGGAAACTCCATAATGCATGACGCAAAAGCATAAGTAAATCAAATCATGACATCATATCATAGATAAATACCAATTTCATATCATCGAACATTAGTGATTACATCACATTAGTTTCAAAATATAGAAAATATGAGTTTCTAACACTACGATTATCACTAAACACTACTGCTTAGTACTACAACACTAATGAACATATCTAAGGATGGTAGCCCATATGCTTCCTAGCACATGCCTCAAATCGGCCAACTCTCACTCGATCATAAAATCAAAACCGTCGTATCTTCCTTAGCTCTCTCTGTATACGTGACATGCCGCGTTGGAGTCGATCAACTCTCTGACTCTCAACACCCGCGGTGCCTCTGAGCCTACTGTTATCCATCTCCAACTCAACAACCCTCTCAGTCAAAGCAGTGACTGTTGACTCAACCCCAACAATCTTATGTCCCTGCTCCCTCTAGACGTCCTCAATAACCTGTATACGATGGACTGGGATAGCCTGCGTGTGATCATGGAACCTCTGAACCAAATCTCCCAATGTCTCATATGTAACCTCTACTGCTCCCTCCTGAGCAGGCTCAGGGATAACCTACGGTACCACAGGAGGTGTATCTCCATCATCACTAACTACAATCGGGTCTCTCGTACCCGTCTTAACATCATCCCGAGCAACAGCC
The DNA here is from genome assembly GCA_026074375.1 of Tanacetum coccineum. Lineage (NCBI taxonomy): Eukaryota > Viridiplantae > Streptophyta > Magnoliopsida > Asterales > Asteraceae > Tanacetum > Tanacetum coccineum. Next base: position 72,746 of record BQNB010001479.1, read on the forward strand.
TCAACTATAACTCTAGCATCAATCCCTCTATCTCTAAGAACATCCGCATAAGCGAAACACTCGTCAATCTTAGCCTGAATCTCGGGGTCAATCTCAATCCCGTCGCTCCTAACATCCATCTCTAAATCAGCCCCTCTAGATCTAGACGGCTCAGAACTCTCATCCTCAACGTCAACTCCCAAACCAACCTCTCTAGGTACGTATGGCTCAAAACTATCCTCTGAACAACCCTCTAAATCCGTAGCTATCTCAGGACTCCTAATCCTCTTAGGCGATGGTATCAAATCAGCACGGACAAGAGATAAAGCTCCGAATACAGGTGGTAATGCAGGTACAGATGTCATATGGGACCTACGTCTCTTGCAAGATGGCCCCGCAAAAGTACTCGGTAAATCAGGATAAGAATGATCCGGCAATTAGTGTCTCGAAGAAGAATCAGATAAAGCATCCGAATGAAAATCTGATGATGCATCTGATGATGAATCTAAAGAAGAATGATCGACAGAATGTCTCACAACAAGACGATGAGTGGTTAACGGTCCAACCCTCTTCGCAGTCATTATGTGTACCAGCCCATTAAAATGGTAGCGGTATGGTCGACCATGGGAAATAGGCTGTCTAGGTGCTAGAATCATAACTCGACAGCGAGGTATGACAGGTGATCTCTGGGTAGAAGAGGTAATCTTAGTGAAAGGTGTACCATAGGTAGGTGATGGTGGTGTATCTGGTGTATCACTGTCTGTGGTGTCATCATTCGATGATAAAAATGGTGAGGTAGCTGGTAATGGTGGTATATGGTCTGATGATAGATCATCAGATGGATCAGACTCTGAATCAGATGCAGGTGAGTAATCAGGAGATGCTGGTGTATAATCCAGGGATGGTGGTATAGTAGGTGCTATGATAGGTGTCTCTGTGGGTATCACTGTAATGTCAGTCTGAGTAGTGGGTGGAGTAATCACTGGTGTGGTGTCAGGAATAGTAGTAGGGATGGTACCGAACAAGATAACTTGTCCAACAGGTATCCCCACGCTATCCTCGAATGAGTCCGAAGAAACTGAAATAACTAAAATGGCCATGACCTGCACAAGCAAAGTTTATATAAATCATCTTTATATCAACCATGCATGATGCAACATATGATCGGGTGAATGGGTAACTGGATGAATGCAAAATGAATGAATGAATGTGCGGGTCATCGAGTACGGCATGATGGGATGAAATGATAAATACTTATAGTAATATTAGTTATACTTAGTATTTAATACGTATATATTATTTACGTAGTATTTAATTATGCATACGTACTATGTAAAATCACGTAAGGCACATAATCACGTAGGATCACATACTGGTTATAGTCCAGACCTAGTTTATACTACCTGGTTCTCTATAACCTTGGCTCTTGATACCAATCTGTCACACCCCCAAACGTGCCCTGGACGGAATACGTGTCTGGAGGCGTGACGTTCCTGGATATCTCAAGTACAAAGCATAAAGAACGACCTCTAAGGGTGCGTTTTAAAAATAAACACCGTTGCATAAATTTAAAATAATAATAAGTTTACATGAATCAAATTTAAAAGATTCAAAAGTTAAAATGCGGAAGCTTTAATAAGTTCAACAACGGTATTTAAGATAACATAGATGAAATCTGAAAACTGGTCGGGCAATTAGACTTCATATAGATCAGGCAACATCTTCCAAGCTAAGCACCTGAGAAAAACATGCTTAAACGGTCAACATAAAGTTGAGTGAATTCATAGGTTTAATTTGATGTAATAGTGGACCACAAGATTTTACAGGCATGCGACAGTTATAACAAATACAACTTCACATAAAAGATATTTACGTTGCACTAAGCTCATGACACCGATGCTAATTTTGAGACATAGCTTTCATATAGCTATAGGTTGCATTGCCCTAGAGGAAATCCGACCTAAGATTTCCTATCCGAAATTCGACATGACATATATCCGTTTAATCGGGCGACCCGTGGGTAGTAAGTGCGACTTACCCGGATAGGGATAATTAGTCCCAATAGATCTATTTATTTACTCGCGCTTCCTCAACCGGTCCTCCGGTCAAGAGATTAACAGTTCATGATAGTTTTGGGCAATAGGAGGTCTAACGCTTCTTAGGCAACACGTAAACAGGGAAAAATTCTCATGAAAGTACTTGTGTCTGATTTTAAAAACAAGCAATGTTTCTCACCCCAAAGTTATAAAACATTTATTCAAAACGAGTAAAAGTGTGGGGCTATGAACTCACCTTATGCGAGTTGTGGATCAAAAGAAATCAATCAAGCGAAAACGAATCTCACGGTACTGGCGACAACCTAGCATATAGTGGTCGTTTTAGAATAATGTACAACGAATAACGCTTAACGCAAGAGTTGATCATCCGAGCATGAGTAGACATGGCGTATCCTTTTCAAAACGTACTTTCGAAAGTTATAGGTTTGACAAGTCTCGACACTTTGACACATCTTCGAAAATATTTTGTCTTTTAGTGTATTTCGTCTTTTAGTGACCCGACACACCAAAGTTGACTCAATAATCGTAAATGTTGACCTAAACTCGACACTTAACGTTATTCTACATTTTATCATAAGTTTGATAATAAAAGTATATTTTTCAACGCATTTATAAAGTTTATAAATTTTCGGCATGACCTTTCTAAAAATACCGACTTTCCATTTGTATTCATCTCGACTCGTGAAAATATCCGCTTTATGAAAGTACATCTTTTATTGACTCAAAAGAATATCCGATCGATTTTCGACAACACCGCAAATATTACAACAATTTATTCTAAACCTAAACCTCTTCGACTTTCAATTTATGATTCCAACAAAACAAACATCTAACTTAAACTCTTTGCCAACAATATTCAAGCTCGCTATACGATAAATCTCAATAAATAACATAGCCGTAATAATAACAATATATATATATCAAAATAGTCACAACAAACTTTTACACGCAAAAGTACAACTACTTTTTATGTTCTTCCATTTATAAATAAAAAGATTTAACTTTGAGACTTGAAGTTTTATAGAAAAATAGGTAATGATTTTCACAATGATCCGCTTTGTACATCTTGTTTCGAATGATCATACGAATGCAAAAGTACAACTCATTTATGAAAAAGTAGAGATGACTTACAAGAAAACACGATGAAAGATGATTAGAAACTAAGAACAACCCAAACTTTGTTTATAAACTACCCGGATAGAAACAAGAATCAACCTCGAACAATATATCTTCAAATGGTGGATCAAAGATTAAAAACAAATGGATTTATGTGGGTGTTTGTAGGTGTCGGCCAAGAAAGAAAAAGGAAGGAGAATGTGTGTTTTTCTAGTGAGAGATTTTGTTTAGGAGTGAATGAGAAGTAAATGAAAATATGTGGTTATATGTTGGTATGAGATGGGATGCACCTAGACTTGGTGCATGTCTTTGTTCAGCCGAGTACAAGGGAAAAAGGGGGACCGAAATGATTGTAACATTTCATATTTTCAGGTCATTTACGACGCTATTTAAATTCACTATTTAAAGCTCATAAATATAATCCGAATAACAATAAATCTTCAAAAGTACCAATATTATTACATGAAAATAACCACGATCACAAAACTATGATATTCCTTATGTAACCTTTTTATAAAAGTCAAAACCGGTATGTATAGCCTTTATATTAAGGTTTAAATGTTGTTTTAAAAACATTCTTTTAAAACAAGTTGTACCAACAAAATTTTATGCCTTTAGTAGAAAAGTACAATTATTTGAGGATTTGAAGACTTACAAAGAAAAATGATTTTTAGAGATGAATAAAGATTAAGAACAACCCAAACGTTGTTTATTTTATACCCGAATGATCTTAGATGATCAAACCTTCAACTTGTCTTCAAATATAATGATTGAAAGTGAAAAATGTGTATGGATGTATGTATGTGTTTGTGTTGGTTCGTGTGTTTTAGAGAGAGAAAGAGCAAGAGAGAGTGAAACTTGTATATGTGAAATGTTATGCAAGAAATGAGAAGTAAAAATGCATTTAAGGAGAATTTCACACACCAAAGGGGTGTGTGTGTGTGTGGTGGTTACGGCATGAAGGGACAAAGAAGGAGGGGACCAAAATGATCCTCATATCACATGGTTTCTAGTACTAGTCCTTTTCCCATTTTGTTGGAAGATTGTCTAGTGAATTCAAATGTGAAAATGGTATCCTAATGTTACATGTTGTTGGTTTGGACGTGTATAAGAGCCACAAGGGGGACCAAAATGGTCCCCAACATTTTAAGGTCATAGTGCTCACTTTTGGATTCAATTTCCAAGGCTTTGCATGCATATGCATAGGTATAGATCAAAACACGTATCACATAAATAACGAAACGAGTAACGGTAACACAAAAAATTATGAAATTTTAAATATTGCCCTAAAACATAAAAACGCGGCTATTGTCAAAATACTACAACGTTTGGTGTCACGGTTCGCTCCCGGTGACGATTCTCAGATAATAACGGAACAACTTCTAGGTTAAACGGAAAAGCTAAACGAAACTTTTAAAAATTCAAATTACCAAACGGAAACGGCTAATTTATTGAACGGAAATTCTCGGGGTGTCACATTTTGGTCCTACATTGTCGATGAATAAGGCATATCCATTATCAATGATACCAAAAGGGGGGGGGGGGGGGGCTTAGTATGGAGCCAAATTAAACGTAGCTCTCCAACATTCTAGGAATTGTAGTGCATGCATATGAATTAATTTTCCAAGACTTTCTCCATGCGATACATACAACATAATAAACGACCTTAACCGATAAAACGCAAACGAAAATGATTAAACGACTTCCCCACGAAAAATATGAAAATCTAAATGAATTAATTTAAAACGTAAAAATGCGTCCAATGACGAAAGACTACGATGAAATACAGTACAGTTCGCTCCCGGAGACAATTCTCAGATTATAACGGGACAACTTCTCGGTTAAGCGTAAAAGTTAAATGAAACATCGAAAAATTCAAATTTCGACAAATGGAAACGGCTAAAATATATATATATGATCCCACTGAGGACGTAGGAGGAGTGGGATCACATAGCTCTGGCTGGTGCTCTTCATTTCTTTCTACTTTTCTGCGTTTTACCCTGTTGATGACTCATGTTCCCGTTTGTCTAATCTAGTGGGATACATGATGCATTTGAATGGACTGATGAGACTTGCCCCCTAAACTACCTAATCACCAAAGACTGGTAAGTGAGACAAAGGGACCATATACACAAGACAAGTCCTCCGTCTTGGCCCACGGACCCGCGCCCAGTACCGCCGTCAATCGCCCTCCTTAGCCAAAGTCGTCCAGCCAAAAGTAGTCACTCCTGGGCCATGAGCAGATCCAAAGATATCCTATAGCTACCACAAAAATATACCACCATCAGACACAGCACCAGCCCTGTACATATTCACAGACTCACCCAACTTCACACTTTCAGCCATCCATCAGTAAATGAGAAGACATCGCCGCTAGGAGAGGACAAGCCAAGCCACTGATGCTCATATACCAACCAACAAAACCACCCTCTCCCTCGGGATTTAATATCAGTACTCCCTCTATAAACATCATCTAACACGTTTTACCTACATCAACAATACTAAATCCACAATCTGCCTTCCTCCCTAACACACCCCTTCCTTTAAATCAAAAACTACCTAAACCATTATACCATCCTCATTTCGCCCTCCCTCAAACTCACACCTCAGGAGTCATCCCGCTCCGGCATTTGAACTGAAACATAACTGCGCAAACCCCTGCAACATCTCCATCGTTCATCATCCAAACCCAATCTTCCTACACCTTTCATTGTCCTCCCCCCGTAGCCAAAAGCGAAGTTTCGCATATTGCACAGTAGACCCGGCTTAAGAACACAACACAGTGAGAAGCGCATTTGTAATTGCTTTCGAAACTCGTAATACTGACTGTCTAGAGCCACAGACACTCGATGATGTAGATGTTAGAGAGGGGAGTCATCATTAGTGCCAGAGTACAAGCTTACACCCCGAGACAGATAATCATTGAGGAACGCCCAGGCAGAACCATTAGATTCGAGTCTCGGAACAGGGCAATATGGCGGGCGACTAAGAAATCAGGAGACACCTGAGTGGGAGGAGGATTCGGTGGGATGTGGGCATTGCAACATGGAGCTTAGGATGATGCCAGATCAGACATATGATGCGTATCCATGTACTTAGATGCTTATCATATATGAAGGGGGGGCTCAGATTGATGACGGTTGGGAGGACACCGAGTCAAGGACCCCACTAAACACAGAACGAATACCCAATATCCAAACAAGCGCACCAAAAATACACAATACCTAAAACCCCATTGTACCCAACCCCCTCACACACTCCACAATTCCCGACAAAAACCAAAAACTTGACCACTCAACCAACTATTACCAAAATACACCCCCCCCCACGCATACCTCTAACTCCCAATCAATTAACATCCGCATAATCATACAACATAACATTTACTCGATCTCACCAAAAACAACCAACACTTCCAATATAATATGATACGCACCACCAACACCACACCCATTTGATATACATTCTCCAAGACCAACACAAAAGACCTCAATCCCAATACAACTCCAATATCAATTCTACTCCCAACAGCCCCATTACCCCTCCCAGCATCTCCCCCCCTCGCTCCCATTCCACTCCTCCCAACCCATAACCCTCACATCACGCACTTCATTCGTTGACTATTGCAAACCATAAGAAACACGAAAAACCCAGTATGAGTGCAAGCCTGACAGAATCGGTTGATAGGGCATGTCCACCGACGTTCCAGACCCCCGATCCTCGTTGACAGATTACCACAAACCGCATAACCAATGAAATCCAACCCTAACACACCGAACACGTTTAACACACCCCTTCGAATAATTTCATTACACCCATTCACCACCCCCACATTCCCACCCATACAAACACCCAACTCTTTAATATTCCCAATCCCCACCCTATCCTATAACGCCGCCGCATATTCCCACATCACTTATCAGGTGGCCTCTCCCAATTTTATTCGCCATTCTCCAAGTATCTCCCCGATTACGTTACCATCATTCATCCAACATCAACATCCAAAACTTCCCACGCTACCCACCCTCCCTAATCCTCTTTATTTTCCCCTCACTAATTACCCCGCCTTACCCACTCCTCCCCCACCCCAATACCATAGTTATTCCACAACGTTTACCTTGCCCATCAGAATCCATGTATTGCGTGCCAACGCCCACACCTCCTTCTCTGCACTCTAACCCAGCCCGATCGCTCCAAGTGTCATATCCCCCCCAAAATCTAAGATTCATGCCATTTGGTTCTCCCCGGTCATTCCCTTAATCACCCTTTACCCACCTATCATAGACCAGCACACCCAACAAAGTTAAAGTACAATTACATTCCTCTCCCGCACCCCACGGAGCAATTCCGGCATCAGTCTAACGTCTCGCTATGTTCCACCGAGCTTGAATGGTCATTCAGGAAACACACGAACAAATGCAGACACGGTCGCCAGCCCAACAAACGTCAGGCATTGCAGGTCACAGCAGAACTCCCACCACCCCACCGGCCCTGGCCCACAATCGATCCCACAAGTAGCATACGGGTGCTTACAACACATGGTCTTCAGGGGCGATCAGGCCCAGGTGAAGCAAAAAAGGTAAAAATACTAAGGTGGTGACCCTTTCACCACAGAGCACCGAATATCACAAACCAATCGACAACGTCATTGACAGGGCAATTGAGTGTTGCACGTTCCCAGTGAGGACACAAAAATTCCGCGTACAGTTGTCATACTATACCCCAAATGAAAGACGGTACAAAACCCTACCCCCACACGAACCCCTACATCAAAACTGCATAGGCAATCACAGAAGAGAGTAAACGGACCGCAAGGCCAAAAGAAAGTCACATTTCCCCCTCCCATCCGCACCGAGTTCCGGTCCACATTACAGGCTAAGCTTCTCAAGGAAGCAGCGCATACAGCTAAGTGGTATTAAATACGGATGCACCGCCGCGACCACCTAACCACATCACTGTTCAATATTTCTACACCCCGACTAAATTCACCCAAATATATAAAAGTAACCTTGCATATTCCACTTATTCAAGATACAGCCACACCCATAAGCTATCCAACTAAACCCAACCCCAACCCCCACAATCCAATATTGCCCCAACAAAAATGTGTACGACGCCAACAATTCCTCAGTTTACCCACCACTTCTAACCCGGACGGCCACGCCCACTACTCTCATATACCAACACCCCAACCCATCCACCGATTCCCAAACCCCCACTTCTCCAAGAAGACAGGTACTCCCCATTGCACGTGTAAGTGAATGAGTCCTACAAAAATTTTAGACACCATAAACCCACATAAACATTTAGATAACGAAAGGACAGGGACTAGAGGAGGATTGACGATAACTGATCGGATGGGGTGCTGCGGTCGCAATTGGTGCATCTCCCATATACCAAAAAAGCCCTTCCACTCCCCCCCCGGTCCCTTTTCATCCACCCTCCGACCCACCACCAAACTTTCCCGAACCTGCCCCCTCTACAAATACCTCTTTCATCTCCATACAAAAATTTCCCGCCCAACCCGGCCGTCCTCCGCCCCCGCCCACTACTGTGCTTGTCCTCTCCAGTGCGGCCCCGTACGCCCCTAATACGCTCGTGCCAAACCCCACAACTCGCGCACTCCTTGAACAAACTAATCACGCCAATCCGTTGACCCGAACTCACTACCTCCGACTCCAACCCCCCTAGCACGTCCCCTGAGCTCCAACACCCAATCAAATTACCCGGCTCGTAATAACCCCTACTGAACTTTTCTCGGCCCTGGACTTACTCTGTCCGCTGTTCCCCACCAGCTCTTTTGAATTTTTATACCAGTCCTACATCAGCAGCCCTTCCCATCCACCCCATACCTCACCCCCAACCCCCTCCCACCCTCTATCCCCCTTCAAACACCCGGTTCCTCTAACAAACTCCAGCCTCCGTTCCTTTTGTCTCCCCTGACAAGGAACTCACCCCAAGACCTTCCCGTATCAAACCCAGAAAACTCCATTATGCCAATCTCTCAAACAATATCCCACACCCGCCCCTAACCTTGTGTATCCTCCCCCAACAAACGGCCCAAACTCACTCCATATCCAGTCCTAGCGAAAGGTGAACTGAACAAGCTAACGGTAAAGAACCGTTATCCACTTCCTAGAATTGATGACTTGTTCGATCAACTTCAAGGATCGAGTGTCTACTCGAAGATTGACCTATGATCAGGTTACCATCAGTTGAGAGTTCGCGAAGAAGACATTCCTAAGACCGCGTTTAGGACGCGTTATGGGCATTATGAATTTCAAGTAATGCCTTTGGGTTTAACAAACGCACCGGCGGTATTTATGGACCTCATGAATCGGGTGTGCAAACCATATTTGGATAAGTTTGTAATTGTCTTTATCGACGACATACTAATTTATTCAATGAACAAGGAAGAGCATGAAGAGCATCTCAAGCTAATCTTAGAATTGCTTAAGAAAGAGGAGTTGTACGCTAAATTTTCCAAGTGTGAGTTTTGGATTCCAAAAGTACAGTTTCTCGGACATGTGATTGATAGCAAAGGCATCCATGTAGATTGTGCAAAGATCGAGTCATGGACTTTGTGATCTTGGCGAAACCTTCAATGAATCTTCTGTAATAACCGACGAGTCCTAAAAATTGATAGCAAAGGCATCCATGTAGATTCTGCAAAGATCGAGTCAATTAAAGATTAGGCATCTCCTAAGAGTCCAACAAAGATCTGCCAATTTTTAGGACTCGTCGGTTATTACAGAAGATTCATTGAAGGTTTCTCCAAGATCGCAAAGTCCATGACTAAAAGTTTGACTGGGGAGAAAAGGAGGAAACTGCATTTCAGTTGATCAAGCAGAAGCTATGTAGCGCACCTATTCTGGCCTTGCCTAAAGGATCAAAAAAATTTATTGTTTATTGCGACGCTTCGCATAAAGGATTGGGTGATGTGCTTATGCAAAACGAGAAGGTTATAGCCTATGCCTATCGACAACTAAAAATTCACGAGAAAAACTACACCACTCATGACCTAGAGCTTGGAGTTGTAGTGTTCGCTCTTAAGATGTGGAGACATTACTTATACGGAACAAGGTGCACCGTATTTACAGACCACAAGAGTTTACAACATATCCTTGATCAAAAAAAGTTGAACATGAGGCAGGGGCGTTGGTTGGAGTTGCTTAGTGATTACGATTGTGACATCCGCTACCACCCAGGGAAGGCGAACGTAGTTGCTGATGCATTAAGTAGAAAAGAAAGGGTTAAACCTTTAAGGGTCTGAGCCTTAGTCATGACTATTGGCTTAAATCTTCCCAAACAAATCCTAGAAGCTCAAACTGAAGCGTTAAGACCTGAAAACCTCACTGTTGAAGATGTTGGAGGTATGCTCCGACAAGACCTTGCAAAGGAAAGATTGAAACCCCGTGCGGACAGAACCTGTTTAAACAACAGGAGTTGGTTACCGTGTTATGGCGACTTAAGGACTCTAGTCATGCACGAGTCTCATAAGTGAAAGTATTCTATTCATCTAGGTTCAGACAAGATATACCAAGACTTGAAGCAGTTGTATTGGTGGCCTAACACGAAGGCAAATATTGCCACTTATGTTAACAAGTGTCTGACTTGTTCTAAAGTCAAGGCAGAGCATCAAAAACCTTCCGGTTTACTAGTCCAACCGGAGATTCCAGAATGGAAGTGGGGGAAAATCACCATGGATTTCGTCACTAAACTCCCTAAGACGACAAACGGTTATGATACCATTTGGGTGATCGTTGATCGTCTTACAAAATCTGCTCACTTCCTACCAATGAGGGAAACGGATCCCATGGAGAAATTAATGAAGCTTTACATGAAGGAAGTAGTCACCCGACATGGTGTGCCTATTTCTATTATCTCCGATCATGATGGTAGATTTACATCACTATTCTGGAAAGCACTTAATAAGGCATTGGGAACTCGATTGGACATGAGTATGGCCTATCATCCTGAAACTGACGGTCAAAGTGATAGAACTATCCAAACTTTAGAAGACATGTTACGTGCTTGCGTGTTAGACTTTGGAAAGAATAGGGATAGACATTTACCGTTAGTAGAATTCTCTTACAACAACAGTTACCATACCAGCATAAAGGCTGCACCATTCGAGGCACTGTACGGACGCAAGTGTCGATCACCCGTATGTTGGGCAGAAGTTGGAGATGCTCAGCTTACTGGTCCTATAATAATTCATGAAACTACCGAGAAGATCGTCCAAATCAAAAGCAGAATCCAAGCCGCTCGTGACCGACAGAAGAGCTATGCAAACATTAGACGTAAACCAATGGTATTTCAAGTTGGTGACAGGGTCATGTTAAAAGTTTCACCTTGGAAAGGAGTTGTGCATTTTGGTAAACAGGGGAAGTTAAACCCTAGGTATGTCGGCCCTTTCAAGGTGATCGAGAGAGTCAGAACTGTTGCCTATAAACTTGAGTTACCACAACAATTAAGCCGAGTTCATAACACGTTCCACGTGTCAAATCTGAAGAAGTGTCTGTCCGATGAATCACTTGTGATTCCGTTGGAAGAACTACATGTTGATGACAAGCTCTACTTTGTGGAAGAGCCAGTAGAAGTTATGGATAGTGAAATCAAGCAATTGAAGAGAAGTCGCATTCCCATCATTAAGGTGAGATGGAACTCTAAATGAGGTCCTGAGTTTACCTGGGAACGTGAGGATCAATTCAAGCAGAAATACCCACATCTTTTCACCAAGACCGCACCGTCGTCAAGTGCCGCATCTTAAGCCTTGAGGACAAGGCTCATTTAACGGGGGAAGACTATAGCACCCCGTGTTTTTAGGTCATATTACGATTTCAATAATTCTATTTCCTCTCTATTTATAACATTTTTACGTACTTACTCTTATTGTAAATCAACTAGTTAAACCCTAATAAGTAAGACTTAAACTAGAATTTCTAAATAACTAGAATAGGTCTACGTTTAACCTAAAGTCCTTAGTTACATTCTTTTTACGACTTAACTAATCACAAATCAAATGTAGGTCATCCGAACCCCTTTTACTACCATCTAACATTTAAGCTCAAAGAGTAAATCACTTGTGAAAAAGGGTACACATAATAAGAAAATAACTTAGGTAATTCAAGAACCAAATAAAAACCCAACCAACTAGCAAAACAGTCGTGTACACTCTTGTTTCAAGCTCTTCAAACCATATTATGCAAAACTGATCAAAAAGAGTACTTTAAACCATTAAACCTTAAAGCCTAATACATGAACTAAAAGGGCATCTTATAAAAAATAGACCCATTTTCCTGTATACTAACTTACAAAAACCTGTACTTTTAATATTTAGATAAGATATGCAAAGGTCCCATCTCATATACAACTCTATTACCCATTGTATAAAGCCCATTATCCCTTTCTCAAAAACCCACAAACTCTCGTGATAAATCTAGCTGCTCCCTCTTGGTTTTGCTTCCATTCATAACACAGTACCCATCTTTTATATATTGTACTTTGACCATGATGAGTCCCAAAAATCCCTTATCCCATTTGAATAAACATTCAAATGTGACTTCTATGTAAACACTATGCCTGCCTTTCAATTGTGCATAAAGGACCATGCATACTTCTTTGAAAACACAGAAACAACACAAACTAGTTATCATAATTACTCTCAATCAACTTTGTTTTTCCTTGTTTCCTACTTTTCACCATTATTATTGTGTTTTTCTTTTATCCTGCGTTTTCGCACTCCTTTACAACCCAAAAATTCACACAATCATCTTCCATATCAAACCTAAGTTCCAGAAACCCTAACTAGTTTCTTGGGTTTCTTTCATTTGTTTCTTTGGTCGGAGACATCATAGATAGCAAGACATTAACGGGTTCGTAATCACAAAGGGGGTGCAAGCAGTTGAATTGGTTAAAGTGTTTGGGTTTTGTATACGAATTGGGTTGGTAACAAATTAGGGTTTTCACTTGAGTTCAAGTCCTTATCCGCGTTTTTTGTCTAGTTTTGTGAGTCACACTATTTCCTCTTTATTTACCTGCATTCATCCTTGGTTTATTTTGCTTGAGAACGTTTTGTTTAAAAGATAAGAACACAATACCTAATTGTAAGTTTCCTGTAAAACAGAAATATGCATGTTCGTTTTTGTCTGTAACAAAAACAAGAAACTAGAAATTGTTAACTTACAATTAGAAGAAACCCTTGGTCATATGTTGTTAGAAAACCGTGTGTTAGGCCTTTTTGTAACGAAACATATATACTTAATCATGGTTAGCCGAATTACAAGTTTAAAAGCAAAACATTTCTTTTTGGTAAACCTTCTGATGTATAGGGTTATTAAGGAAAAATGTATACAAACTTGACCAATGAAATTTCTGAAATTTAATCATTCTGTTAACGTAGTCTAGGGAGTAGCGTTCTGCAAAATTTTGTGCTTTTAACGCTTTTACAAAAGCGGGAAATAGATTTATAAATATGTTATTTTATGTGTATGAAAACTGCCCTGTTGGGTCGACTTTAGGCCTTGTTCTGACCAACTTAGACTTAGACATAGAGTTATCAAATGAGGCATTTTATAGTCGACATAGTAGGCTTTAATTAGCAACTTGAATCACGGAAAATGATTAAGAAACAAACTCGCAAATAAGGACTAAAGTTAGTACTGGTGTCGTGTGTTCAGCAGTTAAAACTGTTGGAAAGTCGCGACACCCCCGTCTTTGGCATCATTTTTGACCTCACTATCGACCTAGAATCACGAAACTTGCAAAAGATAAGTTGTAGTAGACCTGCATAGTTTATATAGGTACTTTTAGTTTGTCATAATATCGGGTAACGAACCCGAAAATGGACCCTAAAGTTAGTACTGCTGCCATGTTTTTCGACCAAGTTAATACTGTTGGTTGAATGGTCGACACCCCTTACTTTGGCCTCGTTTTTAGCATATTAAACGACATTTTTAGATAAACTTAAATAATGAAAGTTGTAGAGGGCATAGCCTAGTTTTCAAAACCACTTTTTGTTTGAAATTTCATTGAGTAACGAGTCTAGAATTTGATTATAAACTTTTGCGTTTGTCCCCTAAATTTTATAAAGAAAACTTAATTTTAAATGCGTTTTGTTATAACTTCGTCCATTTGTTTAACACTTAGAGATCAACCAAGTGTCGAATGGAATTAACTAGGATATGTTACTTACGACCTAGTTTCTAAAATGTCTGATATCGTAATCCACACGTTTAATGGTAAGAGATTATGACCCGATACATTTGGCCAATTTTCATGAACAACCACATTTTAAGCAAGTAATATTTTCTCAACTCAAGCACAATACTAAGACAAGATTCGCAAACATTTTAGTTATATTGCATGTATTAGTAATATGAGATTATTTCTTTAGGTAGCCGATAAAGTTTGGCAGCGTTTTCCGTGCCTGTACTTATTTGTTTTATCTTGCTTTTCATTCAGGTGAGTTTACAGTCCCCTTCTTTTACACTTTTCAATCATTTATCAAATCTCGGGGATGAGATCATGTTTGTTTTACAAAATGGATGCAAGTACATTTTAATTCAAATATTACGAGTTTGCCTAAGTAGCTGTAACCCACTATGCCCTTCATCATGAACTGTTAATTGCATATATGTAATTGTTAATTGCATTATGTGAGCGCGAATGTTATGAATAGATCTATTTGGGAATTAACATCCCCATTCGGGCAAGTAGCGCTTGCTAGTTTACCGGTTGGCCAGGAACGAAGAACGTATACCAATTCGGACTCATAGATGTTACGGGTTGAACATCTACATTAGGCACTATCAGTTATATGTATTTGATATACATACGTTGTTTAGATTCAGTGTCTTGTATTCGTTACTTTATTACAGGGAAATCTTGCTATCCGCTTCATTAAATTTATAAACCTATCAATTCACCAACATTATTGTTGACAGTTTAAACATGTTTTCTCAGATCAATAAGGTGCAAGTCAAGGATACATTGGGTGGTCATCTTTTGGAGTCATATTATTATAAAGATTTACGTGCATTACATTTTGGGATATTGTTAAGTTGCGAAATCTTTACATTATCAAGTTAAACAAGTTAAGCCTATGAGCTTTGTAATGAACCATTTATGAAATCCAATGTATCAGTTTTTAAACGACTCTTATAGAAGTCGTTCTCATATCTTGTGCTATTGATCTATGAAGTAATACCCCCGGAACATCATATTCCGCTGCGACCCATTTTTGGTGTTGCATCCACGCGATAGTGACAAAACCCGTATCATACTTTCGTTATTACGAAGTACGATTAACCTTTAGGAAATTTGAACTGCATTGTCTATGAAGAAACTATCGCTATTGTACGCTGACTGAAAGCAGCCCGCATTTTGGCGACGCTTAGTCAAAAAAAACGTGTTTGCAGCCATGGCGGGTCGAACACCCTATCAGTCGAAGTCGAAGCTGCACACGCAAATCTAAGCCTAAAAGAATGCATGTGTTTTATTTTCTTTTTACAATCTAAACATGTGTAATATATTATTATTTATTTTATACACCCATTCCTAAACGGATAAAATAGAAAGAGTAATTTAAAGATGGGTTAAGTCTATATTAAAAATGTACTTTCCAAAATTTACACATCTAGTAAACACACTTGTTTTATTACCGATCTAGTAATTATAACTTTCAAATTTATAACGTTTAAGTAAATATGGCAGCATGATACCGGTTGACCAGTTAAAATGACCGACACATCATTCTTTTTATTTTTTATTTTTTTATTTTTGATGACTAGGATTTGCTATCTATGCCACTGGTTTAACTTTTGTCTTTTTCTTTATATTTGCCTTCTTCCCTATCATCTTTCATTTTCACCATATAGAAGCATCATCACAAAACCAACCTAGATCGGAAAATAAATAAAATTCCTTTATTTATCTTGTCAACATCTTCATCTTATTCTTACATGCAATATGTACATCGTCGTCTTCATTGCCCAATGTCGTTGCTGACGCCACCATGCATCGCCGGACAACACCGCCGGCGCCACCATGGCAATGAAGAAGCACGTCACTAGAATATGCATCTGAGATGAAAGACCTGTGGGATGTTGTTCTCAAGAGATGAAATCAAAGATTTTCTATTCTTTCTTTTGTTGTAAATTTATGCTTTTTGGGAATGATAAAAAAGATGCTGTATTGAATTTGTGTGATATGACAAAATTGATGATATAGATTTGAACCATGATAAAATTTGTGTATGTGATAATTTGTTGTTAGGATATGAGGATTAATCTAGATTTGTATTTCTTTTAAGTTTCCAAGATTCTTGTGATCAATAATTATTGTTGTTTCGTTTCGGAAGACATGATAACATCTAGGGTTGTAAATGAATTGAACGTTCAATGAACATTTCATGAATCGTTCGGTAAAAAGTTCGTTCATGTTCGTTTATTTATTAAATGAACGAACATGAACAACGTTTTACGTTCGTTTAGTTAAATGAACGAACCTGAACAAAAGTCTTGTTTGTTCGTTTATGTTCGTGAACGTTCTATTATTATATTTGTTTGTGTTCGTCTATCGCATCTTTTTATTATATAGTTTTAAATTTGGTTTAGTTAAACAAGACAACACTTAGAAAACACAACAATATGTATCTTTTTGGTAAATTTTATCTTCGTTCGTTTATGTTCGCTCGTTTATGTTCGTTTATTGTCTTAATGAACGAACATAAACGAACATGAACAACATTTTTTCTTAATAAACGAACATGAACAAGGAAATTCGTTCGTTTAGGCGATCGTGTTCATTTATTTGTCCGGCTAAAATTAAACGAACGAACATGAACAAGGCTTCGTTTGTGTTCATCCGGTTCGTTTACAGTCCTAATAACATCACAGTGATAGAATTATGGTGTTTGATTTGAAAGAAATTAGATTAAGGTTCTTCAATTGGGGAATATGAGATAGATAGTACTTGGGGTTAGCCATTTTGGGGAAAAAGATGAAGGGTACGTCCTTTATTAAAAATCTGAGTTGTTATTTATGGTCCTGTAAATTGAATTTTCTATATGATGGGTCGAGTAAATATGACAGATTTAATGGGTCGGGTAAGTATAGATAGGTAATGAAAAAACCACCATTAAATATCCAGGTGTAAAATAGAAAAGCAAAAAAATATGATGTGTAATATTTTTAATGACGTGGATATCATTCCGGTCATATTAGTATAATTGTCCCAAAACAACAGGTTACGATGGCTATATTGGTAATAAAACAAGTGTGTTTACTAGATGTGTAAATCTTGAAAAGTGCGTTTCTAATTAATGGACTTAACCCTTTAAAGATTGACAATATACTAATAACGAAAAAATCTCGCGCTTCGCAGCAGGGAACGAGTTGAAATACTCGTTTTGTGAAAAATAACTGTGCCATAACTCATATAAGGAAAAAAATATCCTTACATTTTTTTATTATAAGTATACTCTTACCTACTTTATTATTACCTACAATATTAAGCGTAGAAAAACAACCAGAGAATCTTGTGGCATCTTTTTCTAATTATTATTAATGTTTTATACTTTTTGTGACTTTTTTATTTTTAGTGACACTTTTTTCTTTTGTTATTATAGGGTAGCGGACAGAACTGATTCAAATAAGGAATATTTATAATTCCACGAATAGGCTTTGGTATTAATAAAAAAAGAAGGAATCTTGCAATAAATAGTAAATTTTAACTTATTTTTATTTAAATCGTCTTAAATGTTGAACGATATTCCTCCCATCAAAGAGTCTATAATATTATCTTCAATCGATTATCCCAAACTTTTGATATGAAAAGATCTTGCTTCTCGAGCGTCATTGTCCGAGTAATCTTCATTAGAGGCGACATGTGTGTCCCAATCTTGGTCAACAATTTGCTTCAGCTTTTCAACTTTTGCTTTTCTTTTAGACATGGCTTTTAGTTTGCGTATTAATAGATTTTATCCCTTCTATAATTTATTTGCTTGTGTGTCACACGGCCATGGGCAAGCAAGTTCTAACATTTTATTTTTCTTTTGGGTATAAAGGATTATCTTGATAAAATTAGCATTTCATTTTTTGGTTATCTTCATCCATGTTTTCAGTTATAGATATTAGTTGATAATATTAGTGAGTCATAGTTGACTCTTATTTTTTGTATGATTATAGGATTAGTCATTCATTAATTGTACATTTAATATTTCTAGCTGTATCATTATCATCTTGGGCTCAAAGCCTATCTCTGTACTCTATTTATATCGTTGGTTTTGTGGGAATAAACAAGGCAAAATAATTAACCTTCTCTCATGGTATCAAGAGTCGTGACGATTCTGTTTCTTGTCTCTAGTTTGGTGTTATCCGTTTGAAGTTATATATATGTATTCGCTTGTCTTGGATCTTTTAATTAAGTTGAATTGTTTAGTTTGCCGTATTGCATTTAACAATTGCTACTGTTGTCGCCAATGTATTTATTACATCTTGGTTATAATGAATATTGAATTAACCACACATCTAATGGTGTGATGTATCTATATTTATAATGACAAGAATACAAGATAATCAACTCCTATAATTGTGGAGTGATAAGTACAAATATATTTAGTCAATATAATCAACTCCTATAATTGAGGAGTGATAGAGTATATCAACTCCTATAATTGTGGAGTGATAAGTACAAATATATTTAGTCAATATTATATAATATCCCCCCTCAAGCGAATAGGTGGTGGACCAAGACGTAGCAGAGACCGAAAATACTCAAATTGAGGGCGCGGAAGACTCTTCGTAAAAATGTCTGCCACTTGAAGCTTGGTTGGTATGAACTTGGTATAGAGCTTACCTGATGCAACAAGTTCTCGAACGAAGTGATAATCCAGATCGATGTGTTTGGCACGTTTGTGAGAAACTGGATTTGAGGACCTTAAAAAGCACTTTTATTGTCACACAAAAAGTGTCGGTCGATACGGTGGTAGCGCATGTGTTCTCGAAGCAAATGTGTAATCAAATGTCTCTGCAGGGGTGTTTGCCATGGTCCGATATGCTGTTCGAACTAGACCGAGAATAAGTTGGTTGCTTCTTGGCACTCCAAGATACTAAGTTGCTCGAGAAATATGGAATATCTAAGTGGCCGACGGTTTCTATAAAGCGAAGCCCAATCAGCATCCGAGTAGCCCAAGATAGAGTTGGAATGTGGTCACCGAAAAATGAGACCATATGTGATTGTACCCTTGACATATCGTAGAATGCGTTTGACAGATTGAAAATGAGCAGCGGTTGGGCTTGAAGAACTGACTGCTTGATTTCCGCATAAGATAAATCAGGTAGTGATGGTGAGGTATTGCAAAGCTCCCACTAGAGATCGATAAAGAGTAGGATTAGCGAAAAGAGATCCACCTGTCACAAACACTTCATTAGCAGCCAAGGGAGTAGACACGGGTTTTGAATCCAGCAATGCAGCCCGAGTAAGAACATCTGTGGCATATTTGGCTTGATAAGGGAAAAGCCACGTTTGTGTAACTTACTTCAAGCCAGAAAATAGCTAAGTCACCAAGGTCTTTATGGCAAACTCCACGAGTGGTATTATGGAGGTGAGCAAGGATTCTTGTTGCCATTGAGGATTAAGTCAATCAACATACACGGAGAAATACATGAGGCTACGAGTCTTTAGTGAAAACAAATAAGGAAGTGTCCTTGCTGACTACAAACAAAACAATGAGCAAGTAAAAAAGAACTAGTCTGATGAAACCAAGTCGGTGGAGCTTGCTTAAACCGTAAAGTGCTTGGATTAATTTGCATACATGATTTGGAAAATGAGGTCAATGAACCCTGGTGGTTGCGCTCATGTAAACTATGTCTCTTAAGGTGTCATGTAAAAACGCATTTTTGAATCTAACTGATGTAGACGCCAACGATGATTCAAGCCAAAGATAAAAAATTTCACAGTAGAGGGCTTTATCAACTGGACTGGAAACGTGTGGGAATAATCGAACCGGAATTTTGAGTAAACCCTGAGCCACCACACGTGCTTTAAACCTTTCAACCGAGCCATCAGCATGATATTTGATTCGATAAACCCATTTGGAACCAACAATATTAGAAGCAGATGGACGTGGTACAAGGGTCCAAGTACAATTTTGTTTTAAAGCCTCCATTCATCATGTAGCAAGCATTCCCCTCATTGACGATGATTAGCTGCGGTATTTGAATCCCTTTTGATGAGAACAAAGAGGAAAAAAGAGAGCCCTGTAAGCATGAGATGTAAGAGATACAAAATCCGGAGAGTGCTTTGTCTTGAAAATTCCTGATTTAGAACGAGTCTTCATCTGGTGAACGGACGAAGGCTCGGTAGGAGCAGTGGCCGGAGGTGCCGGAGGTGCACCATGAGAAGAGACATCATCACTGTCGGTTGGTGGGTTGTCGTCTTCAGATGAATACGGTGATGAAGGGTTGAGTCAGGTCATGGATTGGTTCGCCAGCAGTTGTTGGAACGGGCTACAGCCCACACGGACTGAAAGATGAGGGCCTTTGTAACGTGGGCGAGATTCAGGACACGCGGGCTCTGATATGGGTGGCCCATCTTTAGAAATGTGCACAACTGACGTGTTGAAAGAGCATTAGGATTAGGGTGCTAGCAAAAGGAAAAGTTTACCTCATCAAAAACGTGCATGCCGAGTAATAGATTACGAGGAATCCGGATCAAGGCATTTGTAACCTTTATATTGAGGGTTGTAACCAATAAAAACACAAGGTATACTTCTTGGAGCAACTTATGGAGGCTTGAATAATCACGTAAATATGGGTAGACAAGACATCCAAAAGCACGAAAATTTATGTAGTTTGGCAGCCTTGAATATAATAATTCAAAAGGAGAGTGATTACCAAGGAGTTTAGTAGGTAACCGATTGATGATGTATGTGGCTGAACTAAATGCATCTACCCAATACGATGCAGGAACATGAGCATGGAATAGCATAGCCAACCCAGTTTCAACAAAGATGCCGAATATGTTTACGTCGCCACGCCGTTTTGTTGAGGTGTGTAAGGACATGATATCGGTGAAGTGTGCCTTGTTTCAAAAAAATTTCGAAAACCGTGTGATTCACAAATTCGGTGCTCCAACACTTGAAGAACTTTAATTTTCGAGATAATTGAGTCTGTACAAGTTTGTTAAAAGCAAGATAAAAACCGTATAGGAAGCCAGACTTGGTTTTTAAAGGATAAAACCATGTGAAACGAGAATAATCGTCAACAACTATAACATGTTCAATATCCCATCTGTGAAACAATTGCAGGACCATAAATTCACAATGAATTAAATCTAATAGATATTGAAGATCGTTTAGAATTAAGTTCAAAGGTAAACGTTGCCTTTGGAGAGTTACAGGTTGGCAAATATTTGAGTTTAGGTTGTATAGAAGTAACATCTAAAACACCCAATTTATATAAAGTTGAAATAACAGCAAAGAAACAGTCTTAAAGATTATGCCATAATTCAAAAGAAGCTTTTCTTGAGGACCCAACAAGTGCCGCCAAGCCATTGTGTATCTCCGAGCACTAAAGCCCATCTTACTAGTCCTTGTGCTATCATCCTGTTGGTTTCCTGTCCTGAATGTTTAAAAAATGGTTGAGAGAAAAGAACATCAAGGATGATCCATGGTAAGTTTGCTTATAGACAGGAGATTTTGGTTAATTTAGGAATGACCCAAAACATCACTGAAGCATATTTTATTTGAAACCATAGATTGACCAATATGAGAAAAACAGGTAAGCATCACCATTACCGAAAAAAAACACGATATTACCCCCCTGGAATGAGGGGCTGGAATACGGACATTATCCGGAGAGGAGGTCTTGTGAGCCGTTGGCACCTGAATCGACGTTACCAATACGGTGCCCTTGAGTTCATGCACTGAGAGTGTGATGGCTTGTGCTAGTTTGCATCTGATGTAGCAGCATTCGAGGCATAAGTATGAAGAGATGGACAAGAGGAGGCATAGTGCCCATTGGTGTGACATAACTAGCAGTGAGGGGGATGCCTGCCCCCACGTCCTCTACCCCCATTTGAGTTACTGGCGCGACCACCCCCTCGAGAGTAGTTTTGTTGGCGTTGTTGACGTCACTGTGAAGATCTAGAACCGCTTTGTTGAGAAAAGAAAGCAGCAGGAGGTGTGGCCGAACCATGAAGAGATTTGAGAAACATCTCATGACTTTCCGCTTGAGATAACATGTCACGAAAAGTTGTAAAGGGTTTGGTCGTGCGAATGGCAGTGGAGAAGGTTTCTACGGGCTCCTAATACCCCAAAACGAACCAGTGAAGCTTGGTCCATTTCATCTAACAGGGTTGTCCAATAGGCAGCAAGTTTGGCACAAATACCTTTGAATTGACCACCATAATCAGAAACCGTGGGAGGTGCCATTTTAATAGATGCGAAGAGAATCACGCAGAGAATGGATCTTTCACAGAAGCGTTGTTGTAGGCAGTCTCTAAAGCAGTCCAGATTGGCATGTGCCGTGGTATGGCCCAAAGACATTCGCAGCAGCTTCTCGGTTAGTGGAGGAATTGAGAAGGATGACTGCTCGTTGATCAAAATCATTCCATGTAGTGAAGGCTGGATTTGGAATGGATTGATCACAAGATGTGATGGTAGCGACGGGGGCAGTAGTACATTTATAATGATTGTAAGCTTCTGGTAGGAGAGGAGATGAAGCATTTGATTTTTCCATAGAAGATAGTTGGTGGAAGACAACTTGATAGGGATCATATGGAGGAGGGTATTCATGGGGAAGGTGTTGTCTTGAGAGGTCGACATGAGGATGTACCAGGAAAAAGAGACTGAGATGGGAGAAAAGTTAGGCTGATACCATATAATGAATATTGAATTAACCACACATCTAATGGTGTGATGTATCTATATTTATAATGACAAGAATACAAGATAATCAACTCCTATAATTGTGGAGTGATAGAGTATATCAACTCCTATAATTGTGGAGTGATAAGTACAAATATATTTAGTCAATATTATCTAATATTGGTGCTGCCACTTTTTGATTGGATATTGGATTTGAGTTCCTGGTTAGTGGTCCGGTGTAAAATAATAGTTCATCGTCACCCTAAAATCTCTATATTTATCTCGTCAGATATAATGTTTACATGTACTCTGGCCCAATACGTGGCCCACAAGACTAATATTGCTCAACAGTTTACACCAAAAATGCATTACAGATTACCATATCCCGGTCAAAGTATACTCGGTCCCGCTCCGACTATTTATTCATCCCAGCCTACTACTCTACCAAGTGCGTTTAGCATTATACCGCCGCAAGACCCGACTTGGCACATGGATTCAGGTGCATCTTCTCATTTAAATTTTAATGCAAGTAATTTAAGTATCGTTTTTGATAAACGCCTATTTCCATCAGTTCACGTTGGTGATGACAAGTCTATTCCCGTCACCAACACCGGCCATAGCATTATTCCTTCTCATCATCGCCCACTTCATCTTCATAATGTTCTTGTAACCCCCAATATAATTAAAAATCTCATTTATGTTCGTCAGTTCACTAGGGACAATAATTGTACTATTGAATTTGACGCCTTTGGTTTTTCTGTGAAGGATTACTTGACTCGTCATATCCTCCTTCGATGTGACAGCTCGGGCGATCTCTATCCAGTTACCAAGCCGTCAACTTCTCCCACTGCTTTTCTCTCGACAAGTGCTTCCACGTGGCATCAACGCCTCGGACATCCGGGTGATCAAGTGCTACGTTCGCTTGTCTCTAGTCGTTTTATTTCATGTAATAAAGAAAAATCTTCACATATTTGTCACGCTTGCCAACTTGGCAAACATGTGAAGCTTCCCTTTCATAGTTCGGATTCTATTGTCGAACATTGTTTTGATATTATTCATTCTGATTTATGGACATCTCCCATTATTAGTTCTAGTGGTTTTAAATACTATGTCTTATTCCTTGATCATTTCTCTCATTACCTATGGATATACCCTCTTCGTTCAAAGTCTGACATGTTTGATAAATTTTTGCACTTTCGTAATTATGTTAAAAACCAATTCAAATGCGAAATAAAAAGCTTCCAATGTGATCATGGCGGTGAGTTCGATAACAACCGACTTCACACCCTCTTTGCCAAACATGGCATTCAACTTAGATTCTCTTGCCCCAAAACATCCCAACAAAATGGCAAGGCGGAACGAATGATACGAACAATCAACAATATCATTCGCACTTTACTTTTTCAAGAACACCTTCCCCCCACCTTTTCGGTCGAGGCTCTCCATATGGCCACCTATCTACTTAACCTTCTACCCTCTACCGCAATTCACAATGAAATACCTTATACTCGCCTTTTTAACAAACCAACCAATTACTCTCGCCTACGAATATTCGGGTGTCTATGCTACCCTCACCTTCACTCCCTATACAAACTTGATCCACGAGCCACCCCTTGTATATTTTTAGGCTACCCCGCTTACCATCGTGGTTTTCGATGCCTAGACCTCAAAACAAATAAAATTATCCTCTCTAGACACGTCCCTTTTGAAGAAACCCAATTTCCATACCGTTCTATGACACCCTCCTCCCTGCCTTCTTACACCTTCCTCGAACCCACACCTTCCCCCCTCCTAAACACAGTAACACCAGCCCCTACACCTCCCCCCATAACTCACGAAACAACTCAGTCTAATAAATACGACCATCCCTAATGCGGAGCCCAACACCACATACGCCTCAACACCCTAAGGCCCAACTCCTATCGATACCTAAATATATACATTAGATATGAACCACTAATTAAATGTGAGATTAAAATTCAAGTTGTGTTTGTTTTTCTAAAAAAACTTTTAATAATATCTTATCTGATTTAGTCAGACGTATTCAAATATTTAGACTAAAAGGTGTGTTTTTTTCTGTCGCTAAGAATCAATAAGAGGCGGTTAAGATTAAGAATGTTTGTTTTTTTGTTCATTAAGAGGTGGTAAAAGGTTAAAACATTTTAAAGAACTAGATGTTTATGGGGTGTCTAAATACCTCTTAATGTCACATAACATTCAAATACATTTATCAAAACAAACACTGTTATATCAACCAGATTCAGATTTCTCAACCACTTATTCATATTTAGTTGGAATCAGATTTAGATTTCACAACCACACATTCAGATTCAGATGTGTGAATCAGATTCATACTCATAGCCTCTTAACAAACAAACAACACCATAGTACCTCTTAATTGAGAAAAGCATTAAAGCTTTTCTCTTTTATAAAAAGCTAATTAAGATATGTTGTACAATTACAACAATAAACCCAAAGTTCGATCACGTAATGCTAGATCGCGAGTTGTATCGAGCACAAGTAGCGTACACGAGAGACTACAAAGAACCGACAAGAATATGCACACGGTATACCCTCAAACACCCCTTTATTAAAAACCTAATAAAGCTTACAATTTGAGGAAGAAGAATGAATTACTAGCATCCCCCTCATCTCTATTTACAGAGATGAGGGGGTAGAAACCTATCCTAAATAGAATAGGAAACATCATTGCCTTACAAGGCAAGATAAACTAATCCTAGTTATATTCTATTCCTAATCTAAATTACAATGTACAATTAACCCCCTAACCTATGTTTAAATTTACTCCTAATATCCTACAATAAAATAATAATTATATCAGCAACAAGAACCTTCAAACTTTTCGAATTATATAAAGTTGATGTCGTTATATATCAAACAATAACTTTATTTTATAGTAAAATAAAAACCAAGACTCTTTGTCCTTTGTATTCTCGTGTCAAAGAAAGAAGAAAACAACAACCACCTGTCACTTTTTCTTTATTTTTTTATTCGTACAATAGCTGCTACTTTTAAGGAAAAATCGATTCGAAAAATTCGAAACCGAACCTCGAACTAACCTATGGTTTTGATACCACTTGTTAGACAATTACGACAACAAAAAGTTCAATCGCAGAACGCTAGATCGTGAGTTGTATCAAGCACAAGTAGCAAACACGAGACACTACAAAGAACGACAAGAATATGCACACGTTATACCCTCAAATACCCCTTTATTAAAAACCTAATAAAGCTTACAATTTGAGGAAGAAGAATGAATTACTAAAATCCCCCCTCATCTCTATTTATAGAGATGAGGGGGTAGAAACCTATCCTAAATTGAATAGGAAACATCCTTGCCTTGCAAGGCAAGATAAACTAATCCTAGTTATAGTTTATTCCTAATCTAAACTACAATGTACAATTAACCCCCTAACCTATGTTTAAATTTACTCCTAATATCCTACAATTTCCACCTTAGGAGTAACACTTAAACATAACCGATACTCATCGCCTTTTTCTCTTGCTGGAACCTCAAACCTGAGACCACCTTGTCGACCAGACATTGTACTTTAGTAATTTCCCTAGATTAGCTTTCTTAGACTCCTTCACTTTCTTCTTTTCAGCAACATTACCATCTGCACCCTCTTGACCAGGTACTCCGGTTACCATAATGTTTGCCCCCACCTTTTTACCAAAGTGTACATTTTCCTACTCCTTTACCAAGCAGTCTGTGTTTGTCTTTTCTTTAAGTTTCTTGTCCTCCAACCGTCTTTGAGCCACTGCAGCATCATCGTTACTAACTTGAAAAACCTCAGCTTCACGATCCCCTTAAGCTTCCTGCAGTTCCACCTCAAATCAAACACGTTTTTCATCTTGTACTCTAAGGACTCTTGTTTGAACACCAAGACCAAGTTGTTTGAACCCAACTTGTTTATGACCAAGTTGTTTGAACCCAACTTGTTTAGAACCAAGTTGCTTTAATCCAACTTGTTCTGAACCTCCATGCTTTTGTACACCAAAAAATTATCACTTTTACTTCTAAAGTATACACGCAGTTCTTTTTCCTGATTCGAGTCATCATAACTCGAAAACCTTTGATCACCTTGATTTTACCCATCTGCATCTTCACAATATAACCCTCTTTTTCAAGAGTACCCAATGAAATCCAACTTCTTCTTAACCCTGAAACATACCTGACATCTTCCAGTATAAAGCTTGATCCATCATGCAACTGTATCTTCACTTTCCCTGTCCCTTTGATAGTACATGTCATGTTATCACCTAACTGAATCAAACCACCATCAACAACCTTAAAGTCATACAAGAAGTCCCTCCTATGTGTCATATGATAAGAACCACCTGAATACATTACCAATTCAGTCATCTCATCATTTCCGACTACCACCAGGGCTTCTCTAAAGTAGGTGTTACCCTCGTCATTAGAAAAATCATAATCCTATTCACGCTTACCTTTCTTGACAAACCCACTTGACTTCTTCATTAGACAGTCTCTCTTCAAATGACCCTCTGAATGACATATGAAGCACTTGAGTTTACTAGTTCCACCCCTTGACTTAAACTGCGAACTTACACCAGAATACCTTAATGATCTTACCTTCCCCTTACATATAACCCGTCGCCAGTTTCTTCCTTTATGCTTTCAGTTCTTTTCTTCAACTCCCTTGAATTCAGAGTCGCCAGAACATCCTCCATTGTTACGGATTATCTCCTATACAACAATGTTTCCACAAAGTTTTCATAAGACGATGGCAACGACGTAAGTAACATAAGTGCCTGATCCCCATCCTCAATCTCGATATCAATATTCACCAAATCAAGTATCAACTTATTAAACTCGTCTATATGATCACCCAGTTTCGTACCTGGACTCATATAGTACGTGTACAGCGTCTTCTTAAGATACAATCTATTTGTTAAGGACTTAGTCATATACAGACTACTCAACTTCATCCAAATTCCTTCAGCAGATGTTTCCTTGGTAACTTCCTGTAAAACCCAGTCTCCTAAGCATAAAACCAAGGTACTGTATGCCTTCTTCATCAAAGCAGTCTTTTCTCCTACTTCCATGTCCGCGGGTAATGTCTAATGCAGCATTGCATCCCTGTTGTACCATTAAAGCACGCATCTTTATTTTCTATAACCCAAAGTCATTCTTTCCATCGAATTTCTCGATGTCAAACCTAGTTATAGAACTAGCCATTCTTCTTTTACCTTTCTATAAAACCTTGTCAAGTTGTTTCGTAACCAACTTTATTGATAAGTCTCATAAGCTGTGTGTAATATACCCGTTGTTGCTATAAAACCTTCTTGCAAATCAAATTAATTAGAAGAACTTTAAACCCTCGATCCCGAACAAGTAAACATGATCGTCAACTTGAAACCCAAGCAAACCACGATCAAAACTTGAACCACAAGAAAAAATCACAACAACAAAATAACCTTTTTCGATCGAACTAGAAAAAGAAACTTAAACGAAACCTTTAAATTCATTTAAAAACAAAAACGATTAAGTTTACTTGCCTTTTGAAAATCCCAAAAGACAATAATCCTTGCCAATTTTGTAGTAATAGCCCAATATTTGATTTAAATAAACCAAACAAACACGTAGGTTATAATATAAAGAAAAACTTTAACAACTTTCTTCAACCTCTCTTTTCGATCGCTACTGCTTCAAGAAACTCGTTTTAAAAACCCAAAACCGAACCTTGATACCTCGAACAACTCGAAACCTCGATCTAGCACTCCATCTTCATAGACCACGACTAACCTATGGCTCTGATACCACTTGTTAGACAATTACGACAACAAACCCGAAGTTCGATCGCGCAACGCTACATCGCAAATTGTATCGAGCACAAGTAGCAAACACGAGACACTACAAAGAACGACAAGACTATGCACACGTTATACCCTCAAACACCCCTTTATTAAAAACCTAATAAAGCTTACAATTTAAGGAAGAATAATGAATTACTAGCATCCCCCTTATCTCTATTTATAAATATGAGAGGGTAGAAACCTATCCTAAATAGAATAGGAAACATCCTTGCCTTACAAGGCAAGATAAACTAATCCTAGTTATAGTCTATTCCTAATTTAAATTACAATGTACAATTAACCACATAACCTATGTTTACATTTACTCCTAATATCCTACAAGATCATTATGTCTAACCACTTAATTTAGTAAATCATCATTTAACTTTTTAAAAATAAAAGTAGTTGAAAATAAAGAAAAGAGATTGGGAAAAAACAATCATATCTTTGAAACATTATTCATTTCAAATTTACTTTGCAAATTGATATTAAAAGAGTCACGATAAAATGAGAAAAATATTCAAAATTAGAAAGATTGAATATAAACATAAGCACAAATTAATGCACTTACAAAAATAAGTACATCTTATAACTGTGTCCTCTTTATTTAAAATGTGACTTTCTTTTAACTTTGTTCTCATTATTTGAAATGAGAAGTGACATACACACCATTTTTGGCTAGAATAATTTCTTACACTTGCACTTCTCAGTTTGATTTGATTATTCTTAGAGAGCTGGGTATCGTGGCGTCGTTCGGCTCGTGCCGTTGGCAAAAAGTGTCAAAAAGTGATGTCACGTCAGCAAAAACCTCTATGGCACCAGAAATCCGTTGGCACCACATTTTGGCAGGTATCCCTTGCCACCAGAAAATGTGGTGCCGTTGGACTTAAATTTTTTTTATTTGTATAAAATATGGCATACACAATATAAATAAAATAAACTTCATTTAAATAAAAATACATTACATTAAATAAAAAAACATTACACAAAAATTAAAGAAAAAAACGAAAAAACGACAATAAAATTAAAAAAACATAAAGTTAACGATAGCCGCGTCGACTAGTTTTGTGGATGATATAACGCCCGGACTCGTGTTTTTTGGGCGTTGATGATAGCCGCGTCGGCCGGATCCATCCCGCGTGTGTCGATTTGTAGCACTCGCATGTCCTCGGCAATCCTTTCAGAATTGTATAAATTAATTTTCGAGTTAGCCTCTCGCTTGATAACATCCATTTTTGCCTTGCGCTCTAACTCGTATTGTTGTGCAATCATTTCTTGAAACATTGTCGGGTTTGAACCAGAACTAGCGGTCGAGTTTGACGAACGTTGACTATTAGCAATTCGTTGTGCCCCGGGTGGCCGAGACAACGTGTCTTCTCCAAAATGCTTTGGTTCCTCGTCTGTAACCTGAAGATGATTTCTTCTTGCCAATGTCGATTCGGGATTTTCCACTTGTGCTTGTCTTTCAAAAATAGCCAAGCGCTCCTGTGCTTAAACTCCGAATTCGTGTGAGTTTTAAACAATATTTCTACCCTCGTCATCCAATCTTCATCGTTCTCCCCACTCATAACAAGCGTTTCCTCCATCAACGAATTAAACTTTTGAACATCTCGATTCATTGGAGTCCACTTTCCCTCAACATGTTTTTGGTACGTTTCGTGTAGTCGTGTTTCTTGGCTTCCTCATTGTATACCTTAAGAATTTGATACTAAAACGTATCATTTTTTTATTCGTACCAGTTTTTGGATCCTCGGATATTTGAATGAAACTTTCGGCCAGCAACTCCTCGCCTTGGCTCCACAAATTTCGAGCTCGTTTCGTTTTGGCTTACGTTTCCTTTTCTTTGTTTTTCTTCGCCTTCGTCTTCAAATGGGTGCCTTTTGTTTTTTCGACGTCGGGGTCGGGACCGGCTCGTCTTCGTCTTCAGTTTCGTCAACTAGGTGGAAAGATTGTTGGTCGGATTGTGGTTGGGAAGTGGTGGCTTGGTTTGGTTGTTGTTGTTGTTGCGAAAATTAGTTATATTGCATTTGCATTTTAAATTGGTTAAATAACCTTTGTTCTTCGGCATTAGCAAATGGGTTTTGGAAGTTGGGATAGTAAGGCATTTGGTTGTATGGAAGCTGAGTGGATGAGCCCGGATTGTTGGTCGGATTCGAAGACGAGCCCGGAATTTGGTTGTTTGGGTCGTTTAGCATACCGGAAATTCAATTTGGGTTGGGATTCATTTTGTTGGAGAGAAAAATGAGAGAAGTAGAAAAGTGTATGTTATAAAATATATTGGAAGTGTGTGTGAAGTATGAAATAATAAGGAGGTATTTATAGGATTTTTAAGAGGTAAAAATAGAATTTTTTGGGGTAGTTTTTTCAAAATATCTGCTCCCCACCCGTTGGTAATGGTCAAATTTTTTTTTTTAAATAATAAAATAAAAAATTTCCAACCGCGTTGGTTGGTAAATACGGCACGAGGGGCTTTGGCGCGAGATGCGGTGTCGTGCGCCGTTGTCTTGGTTGGGCTCGTACCATGGCGCCAACCTTACGAGCCATGGTACCCCCTCTCTTATCACGATTGCCTATTCACTTTTTAGATAGCTAATTACCTCTCTTGGCCCACCAAAAGTACATTATCTATAAGTAATACCCTTCTGAACTTAAACGCAGAGTTTTTATCAGTTTTTATTCCGTATTTTTGTGAGTTTAATATTTTTGACTTGTCAAACTATGTTTCGCACTTTTTGTTTTACAGTTTTATAATAAAAACAAAATAATTATGTTAAAAAAATTAAAAATTAAATAATTAAAAAAACACAAAAAACATAAGTGGGTATTACAATCACTTAAGGGGGTATTAGAGCATCTCCAATGCTTAAAACCATAAAAGACTTTTTTCATTTATTACATTAAATTTTTCAATAAATACTATCCATCAAAAAGTCATAATACAAACTTGCTCCAATGCTAAATTGTACACAAAAGCTTTTTGAATAGAAAAAATACACTACAAATAAGTAAAATGATGAAGCATTAATTGTAAAAGGTCTTTCTCAAACCACTTGGAGAAAACCAAGTCATTGTGTAAAGCTTTTTAAAAAGCTATATTTTGCAATACTAATAAGTCTTCCAAAGACTTTCTCAAATAGTAAAAAGCTTTAGAAAAAACTTTGCATTGGCGATGCTCTTAGTGTATTACAATCACCCGAGAGGTATCAATAACCTATCTATCACTTTTGTTATATTGTCTCTTCACTCATATAGGTAAATTGGTCGTTTTATTATTTATTTCTAAAATATAATTCTTATTGCCTCCCCCAAAGAAAAAAAGTTGTACAGTAACAAAATCTTTACCAATCCAATCTTGAGACCCCAATTTTCAGATAGGCAAAACGAACCAAACCATAAAGGCAAAAAAAACAAAAATGCAGTCATCAAACCAAAAACCATTGATTTAGTCACTTCAATCTCCAGAAAGACCAAACAGGCAAAGGGGATTACAAACATGTTTCACATTGAAAATGTAAGAGAAATAAATTATACATTCACGACGTCAGGAGCGTTACACACGTCAACAAAATAAACTAACAGACTCTACTTGTATACAACAGCAATGGTACGTCGGTATAAATAAATGGGTAGATTCAGGTCTTACATTAAACGTAATATAACCTAGAACACAAGATCTTGGCATGCCCACCGATACCCATATACAAACAGGGGCTAGTCATCTTCATCGTTACAAGAGCAGCAGAACAGGAATCTAATCAATTTAGTCACTGCCTTCGACAGAATGTCACCACGAGCATGAACATTTCCATTTGCTTCAGACATCTTTTCTCGTTTTAGTTTGTTGTTTGTATATTAGAAACTCTGATATACTTGTAAATAGCAGTGGTTCTTTTTCATCTATTTTACCCATATTTTTCAAACACTTTCCTGCTAATTTCTTTCTGTTTGAAATTCAACCAGACTTCACGCATGATATTTTTTTTCCCAAATACACATTTTGGCACATCACATTCATCAAAACCATGGTAGCTTCCATTCATTTTTCTTGAAGTTTCTATAATAGGCAAGGTATGAAAAGGAGAATAACAGCAGTATCACCGGTTCATATTGATTGATTAAATAATGTTTACCAGAATTTCAGTTCTGTTGGTTGAGAAATTCTTAATACTTTACTAGAAATATAATTGACTCCTCGAATCATACTATTGTTAATGTTTGACATTCCCAAAAAAACAAGAAGAATTAAAAAAGCATTACTCATTACAGTAACAGGTAAATTACAATACCAGCAGAAACACCATTACCAGGTAAATTTACCTGTTACTGTATGGTAATGGTGTTTCTGCCTTAAAATATGAATACCGAAAGGTGTTCAATTTTCATTTCATTTGCTACCATTCTCGTGGTTGACATGGATATTGTATAAATTACCAAAGGGCTTTCGCTCGGTTGATACCCATCTCCGAAAAATCTATGGGTCTAGCGGAGAGATTTTGTGGATAAAAGATCATAGGTTCGAGTCCCGGCTCGTGCTCACTCAAGTTGGTGCTCAGCTAGGAGAATTGCCGGAGCTATTTTTTGTGGGGTGGACAATGACCGGTGACAAAAGACACCCGGGGTCAAGTTATTCCCGCCAATCTACACCTTTTTATGGGTATTGTATAAATTTGCTAAAAGTAGCTTGTTAAGAACAATGAAATAAATATTCTAGCTTAATTTGTTTTACTTTGGATTATTATTTAGTGAACCTTAGAAGTTTTGTCTTCTTTTTATTTTTGAACATCAAAAGTTTTGCTGCCATTAAGAATTTCAGAAGGTAAAGGAATATGCCAATAGCAATGAAATATAGTGGAGAGTTAGTTACTTAAATGGTCTCTGTGATTTGCCGGGTATTACAAATTCAATCCATCTTTCTTTTTCATCAAGAGTCGAGTCCCTGTGGTTTCACATATAAAATGAAAGAATAACATTTATACATTCACAACATCGAAAGCATTACACAATTCAACAAAATAAATGAACAGACTCAAACAGCAATGGTACTTCGGTATAACTAAATGGATAGACTCAGGAGGTACGCTAAAACTTTAAAACGTAATATAACCTAGCACACAAGATCTTGCCATGCCCACCAATACCCATAAACGACAGGGGCTATCCGTCTTCATCATTGCAAGAGCAGCAGAACAGGAATCTAACCAATTTTGTCACTGCCTTCAACAGGATGTCATCACGAGCATCAACATTTCCATTTGTTTCAGACATCTTTTCTCCTGTTACTTGTAAATAGGGTTCCCCTTCTTATGAGGTACTCATATATATATATATATATATATATATATATAGTAGTGCTGAGGTTCTATTTTATTTTATTTTACACATTTTTCATTCACTTTCCTGCTAATTTCTCTTGGTAATGCACACTTTTGGACACCACATTTTATTAAAACAGGTAGCTTCCATTCATTTTTCTTGAAGTTTCTATAATAGGCAAGGTATGAAAAGGAGAATAACAGCAGTATTACCAGTTCATACTGGTCTTTTAAATAATGTTTACCATGAATGTCAAAGGAATTTCAGTTCTGTTGGTTGAGAAATTCTTAGTACTTTACTAGAAATATAATCGATTCCTCGAGTCATACTACTGTTAATGTTTGGCATTCCCAGAAAAACCAACAGGAAATAAAAAAACATGTACCTCAGTAAAAACAAGCATTACTCATTCCAGTAACAGGAAAATTACAATATCAGCAGAAACACCATTACTATACCTGCTTAACGTCTATCAATAAAATGACAGATTAAAAGTACAAGTTTACATGTCATAGGAATACACCTTCAGAGTCTCGAAGACACGAACAAAAAAAGAATCTAACAAGTTATCATCCGATGAGGGGTAACATAGGGAGTATTCATGATGTTTTTGGCTTCACTTAATAACCAATATATGGATATAACTCCTTTTCAACCCAAAAGAGTAACAGAAATGTACAGACCAGAATGTCAGTACGTACGTGTTGTAGTGTACAGCCAGCCAGACACTATTCCTTCCACATGATCCAAAGACTATGTATTTCCATTCATAATCCTCAGGGTATCCAAAGTCTCCTGATGACTTATTGTTTTAGCTGCAGTTACGAGCATATCTAATCCGCCAGATTTAGCCTTTCCTTCATGTTCATCCACCACGGCCAGTGTTTTGTTTTCTGTGTTCTCTGATCCATCTTCTATTTTGACTTTCTTTTGCAGATTCTCATATACCCTTTTCATTGTTCTTATTCTTTTCAATTCCCTGTCACATTTTCCACAAAACCAACTCCCCTTTGGAATAGAGTTAAGTTGTGGTGACGCACAGTAGATATGATACGCTTGATCACAACCATCACAAAGAACAATGTGGTCGTCATCCTTATCCACAAGGCAACGTCTACATAGACAAGACGGGCAGTACCAACAAGGACCACTTACACCTAATTGTTTGTTTGTTAGGCACCTATAGTGGTAGAACTTATGTTCACATAAAGCATGACCACATGTTCTATAATTCTCTCCGATTTTCACCTCGGATTTGCAAATAAAACAGATCTTAGTGCTTAAACTTTCATCAATTACATCATGCATATTTTCCTCCAAGCCATCTTGTACATGTGATTGACCATTTGTTAGGACCTCGTCAGCAAGTGACACGGAAGCAGCAGCTTTAAGCTTCTCACAGACTGAACAATTATCATGGGGTGACCCAATTCCATTTGAAACACAGCTAGCACAATACCAATTTTTCAGAGGAATTCCATTATTTCCAAGCTCTGTACAGGATAGATGGTATATCTCTTCACATGAATCACATACTAAACAGTTTCGGAGATCAGCCTTTCTTCCACATCCCTGACAAGCACAACCTTCTGAACCCCTTGGTTTCCTAAAAATCTGTTGCAGACGTGTTAAAAATGAAAAAATGGTTAGCACATGCTGTGATTCTAATTTTGTAGGCTTGTTTGGTTCTACCTGTTCGTAGTTAGCCCTAGATGCATCAGACAGACTCTTTGCAAGTGTAACCATCTCATTGCCAACCTGATGAAGCTTTGTCCATACCTATCCAATATGGTGAAGTAAAAGAAATCAGTGAATATGATAAACCTTCACCCTCCTCAAACAATGTAACTTAGTCTAAGGGTACACATATTATATAAAATTACAAGTCGATATCAGAGAGGATGATACAAAAGAACAGCAACAAGATAATCCATAACAGAATTATTTAAAGGCCAACAATACCATTGTGCTAAATTACATAGCTCATGCTCCATTTTATTTTTTACGGATAAAGGGTTCTACCCTGGTAAAATTTTATAAATATTTCGGAACATTATGTACACAAGTTATGTGGATGATTTTTGACATTCGAACACAAGAAATTTATCCACAACAACGTAGAGGAACAAACTACCAGCTAAGTGATAACAACATGCCCGAGATCATTTCTACCAAATTAGACGTATAATCAACCAATTAATAAAAAAACCAATAAAATTCCAGCTTTTTGGCGCGACATCGAGTAGAAAACCATATCGATTCGCCACACCTACGCCTTAACCCGAGCCTCCTCTTCTCTCGCTACTCCTACGCATTCCCCATTTATTTTCATTAAGGATAACAGATTTTAAGAATCTATCCCATTAACAAAGCTCAAGTGCAGACGGAAAAGATGGGATCACAAGAAATTCAGATATAGGTAAAGTTTATCTGATAAAAAGGGATAAGACCATATGTTGGGACTTTGCACATCGCAGAGAGAAATACAGCATGACATCACTAGTAATATCCTTCTGAATATGGCTGACAGGCAGTATAACGATTAGCCTTAAATAGTGTGCTTCTTGCAAGTTAAAAGACAAACAGGTAGCAGGATGATAGACATCTTACTTCTACGCCTCTTCTATTTCTGTAAAATTATGTTTGTACTTTTGTGAAAATACAACAAGGCCGGATTATTTTTTGTTGTTTAATACCTTCATTTTATGGTCCCAATTGTAAGGATTTAGAGAATAAAAAAACACTATTTGAAAAGAGTACATAGAGGTTCATGGTGGCAGCGCAAAAAATCCCATTTTGATTGACCAGCAGAAACCCAACATAAATAATATAACTCCTCATGCTGAAGTATGTATCAATAATTCCCAACTTGCAACATTTACCATAAAATAAGTCCATGCTATATTATCGCCACCTGCTCAGACGGGATTGGGTATCGTTGCTGTTGCTATATTATCGCCAACCCTAAGAGTCCAATCTTCTCATAAAAATAAGTCTGTGTAACCATCATTTGATTCAGTTTCCTAACAAGTCTTGTCTTATACTCTTATTGGATCATTCACATGGCTTTCGATTGCCAGTAATTTTCCATTATGGATTATAGGTTGGCTTAATATTTTGCAACCCGCCAACACTTTACAGCCACGATGGTACCAGAACCAATGAGAATGACCCCAACAAGGCCATTGAAGTGCATACATGGGCCCACGATGGTTCAAGCAACATCCGATTTGCAAAAATCAAAATCAAAATCATTTGCAAACTTTTTTGTGGTTTGGCTAGATTTTGATACATAGTGAAGCATGCTTTGAGTCCTTGATATAAGCATAAAGGTAAGGTACGGTAAGGTAACACCCAATACCGTCTTCCACAGGTTATGGGTCCCAATACCGTCTTCCACGGTGTATGGGGGAGGTTGAGACGTAGACAGCCATACCCCTACCTAAGGTAGAGAGGCTGCTTCCGGTTCTACCGAAGGCAGAAAAGGACCTCCGGCCTTGCAAGGAGTCCTTGATATAAGCATAGATCAGGGAAAACCAAGTAAAAAAGCAATTCTTGCTTTTTACCACATAAACCCAGCTATTTCATGTAAAAAGGATCATTAATGAAGTTAAACATTTAAATCTATAAATACACTCAATGCAGTGCATTCCACAGAATATCAATCTGTAACCAATGGTATTAGAGTTCACCGTACCAGATACTCAAAAAAAGAATATGAGCATGTTTTCCTTAATACAACTCACCACTAAATTCAAGATACACAGATCCAAGACTGATAACTACATCGATGGTACGTCTAACCAATAATTTGGGGACGGAGGGAGTATCACTTTACTTGAACCGAACCATAAATGATAAATAATTCTTTTCAAATAACATGACATTCAATATACCAAGGTTCATCGAGTTTACACAAAAGTCTTGTATTGCTAAGAGGCTGCTCCATCACTCAAAGACATAACTAGCGATCACAACAGAGCAGCCTTGCCTATTGCTTGTAAGCTCACTTTTTTGTTATTAAACAATGCCTATCAAATATATAAAGCAAGTTTGACTAACTTATTTATGTTTCGGGATATGGGCACGAGGCATGTGACTATACTTTACTAAAAAAATTAGACAATCATTTTTTTCATTTAAGCAATGTGCACCAGCACTCATGGTCTTATTACTTTACATGTTGCATTATAAGATCGTCTGTTTTGTACTGCTCCTACCATCAACTATCATTGGTGAAAAGATTATGTCCGGAGCTTGATGACAATATGACTATCGCAGATGGGATTTTCTATGCTATTATTACTTATAATGGTAAGATAAAGGGGAAGGACTTCTACATACATGTCAAGTGTTAAGAATTAACAGATAAACTGGGATATATCAAAACAAATTTGAAAGAAAAAAAAAATACCCGTTGGATATCTTTCAGGTAAAGCATAGGTGAAGTTTCGTAAGCCCCATTGTTCATCTTCAAGTTCACAGCATTGAGGTCCAAAACTTGGTTAGCATTGACAACACCAAAATTCTTGAGAAGTAGACCACATAATTCAGAATATTTGTCAGACTTTAGAATATCAGAGAACGCACGTCCACACAACTCAGATATAGAAGAGCCTTCTGATTGTCTAGGAGAAGGTTCTTTAGCAGAACTATGTGTATTATCGTCACTTCTTTCAGCACTATCGAGGGATTCCTGCAAAAGAAGCAACAGTAAACAAAATATACATCACACTTCTCAGATATCAGCTAAAATAGTACATTATTCATGAGAAGGTATTCTACCTTCAGCACAGATGTGCAACCACTTTCCGGATGAGTGACAAGAGATTTTTGGATGCATCCACCTAGACCGTTTTCACACCCATTATGCGATTGATGCATCTGCTGCAAGACAGTCTTACCACAGTGCCTAAGAGAACATTCACCTGGCCCATTAGATAAAGCATCAAAACTCAACCTGCGAAGATCTTGATCGGAAACACTACCATCAACAGCCTCTATCTGCAAAAATCAGGTTGATTGACAACTGGTTCACAAACCACCCAATACATGGCTAAAAAAACATATAATTTCTACTTCAAAAGCATTTAATTATCAACCTCAGACCTCATAGCACATTCTGAAACTTAAGCAAACAAGTTTAATGGTAAAATAGCTAGTGACTGAGGGTTATAAGTAACCAACCATAATTCAGGTACGTGCTATACTTGGCTTCACTAAATGACAAGCCTATATTTTGTGGTTAAAAATCTCTATATGCAACTGTCAACCACTTCTGCTGCCAGAAGTTGTAAAAATTACAATTGCGATACATATATTCTTCATCCACGGTTGTATTCTATAGTTATTAACATATAAATGAAGAGACTTACAGCCTCATTATGCTGGACAATATGACCTAAACATGACTATACACTTTTAGCAACAATAAAACTTCACATATGTTATCAAATAGGCTGTTAAAGTGTATTCAGTATTCCTTCTTTTTATTAAAAACTTTTTTTTTAGCCAGGAGTGACTACACTGAAAACCTTTGAAAACACTGCAACAGGCATAGGCATCCCACTAATCCTTGTAAACGAGTACAGTTTAGATAAACAGAGAAACCCCAGACACAAGCGACACCATTGTCTAACAATATGATGTCTCTGTTAAGTTGTTTCAAATAATCAGATTCTATCACACTGTCTGACCAGTGACCTTCGTTTCTAGATATAAACAGATTAAAATCAATGATAAATCCAAGGATTCGTAAAAACTAACCCCAAAAAACCCGAATCTCTAACTCTTAAATAGTCAAAAAAAAAGCCAAGGGACCTCAAAAGTCGTAATATTCTAGTTAATTCAATAACGCATATTTGACCAGTCCCAAAGCCAACAAGTGAGGTCAATTGTCTACCAATACAAGCATAATCAAAATAACATAAGGACCAGGATTTAACCCATGATACCTGTCTTATACTGCATGTTAAAAAACGAATGAGGTTTTCCTTGTTCAGGTTACCCGGGGAGGGCGCTTCCTAAGACCAGTGGTAACGGCACAAATATAGGTGGTCGGTCTCCCCCCTACACCAGTGCATGGCCGACGCGTCCCCCAAGGACGATTTGCCCATCTCGGCCGGTCAAGCGACCAGGTCTTGCACACACAAAAACACACCCAACTTTGAGTAAGAGGTGATGAGGATTGGGGGTGTAGAGGGTCAGCCATTACCACAAGTCTAGCCAAGATATCCCTGTGACCATTTCCATACCTTCCCCGGCACCACCAAATTGTAAGAAAGACTAATAAACATATCAAGTAACTGATGGGGTAAACTGTCATTATGCAAAAAGTAAGCCGTAACAATTGTGACAGACAATTCAATTAGGCTAACAAAGTAAGCCGTACCTAGTGAGGAATGTCCTAAACTGTGATTCCACAAAAAGTATCACAAAATAAAACTAATTAGCAAAGAATTAGAAAAAAATTGAAAAAAAGTTATACCGAATAATCGAACTTGGTCTTAACGGTTTCGTCGGAATTACTAACGATCTTTCGGCGTTTACGCCTCTTATAAATCCGAACACCATCAGCAGAAGAAGAACCTCCTGCTTCTTCTTCTTCTTCTTCAGCATAACTACCATTAACCAACACCAGCAACTGACTCTTATTATTATTAATATCACCATTTATAACAACAACTTCTTTTGTATCAGTTATTGGTTCTTCGTTATTATTACTATTATTCTCATCATCAACCATCATTCTTGTGAAATTATACAATTCAAGTGTTTTATTGTGGATGAAACGACACCGGATTGAGTTGTATTGTGAATTGGAGTTTAATTGCAGACAGTGTGTGTGTGTGTTTTTTATTATTTGTGAGCCCTAATTTTTGGGGGAATGGGAAGAGAGAAGGGGGAGTTTAAAATTTTCAAACGGAGTCACAAATACTTCAACTTATCCACACAAAGTCAAACTCATTACTCTCGAGTTACTGACTCATCGTCACTTCTGCATTTCACATTTTACATTCACACATCAAAATACATTTTTTTACTAATGATTCAAGCAATTTTTTATTTTTTAAAATCAATTATACTTAATTAAAACACAAACTCAATAAAAAAACATATTTCCATTCAACGATAAGAAAATAATAGCTTGAGATTTAACATGCAAAAGAACGGTGTAATAACATGCAAGTAGCTCAAGCCATTTGGAATGACACGTAGGTTTGGCTCTTGTGTGGCGCTACTACGCCGAGAGCCCTAAACTAGTACTCGAGAGATCTATCAAATATATTTTAAAATTTTAATTTAATTAAAAATTATATTATAAGAGAGAAGTTTGGACTAAAGTTTTCCAGTATAATGAAGAAAAAAAACGTAATTAGGTATATTTAATTAAAACACATGTCAATCCTTGCTTTTAAAAATTACATAGCTTATAAATCGTAAATCGTTAACATTCATAAATTGCACCATTTAACGAGCATTTAATTATCTTTCAACAGAGTGGCACTTTTATATACTTTCGACCAACTTTTTTTTTCTTCGGTACACTATTTTATTTGATATATCACATGTGATATAACACTAGTCTTTGTGTTCAAACACTCAACATATTGTTGTAAAATGCGCATAAGCATTTGTGTAGGACTTCAAACGATTTATCATTTTTAACATTGATAAAAACACAAATTTAGCTTCACAACCATATATCAAACATAATTTGTGAACATTCAAATCAATACAGCTTATTCGTATAAGTTTGAGGAAACAAAATATTTTTTTTTAAAAGTCAGACTCACTTGATGTATCACATGTGATATAACACTAATCAGTAAGTTCAAACACTCAACATGTTATGGTAAAATGAGCATAAGTATTAATATAAAAATCTGAAAGATTCATCATTTTTTGCATTGAAATATACACATTCTAAGCTTTTCAAACTTATATCACACATAATATTTGAAACTATAAATCAATACGATTTATTTATAAAAGTTGGTGAAAATAGAAAAAAAATGATATTCAAACTCGTTTGATATATCACATGTGATATAACACTAACAAGTAAGTGTGGACACTCAACATGTTATCGTAATATGGCATAAGTATTTGTATACAACTCTAAAAAGATTCAACGTTTTTTGCACCGAAAAATAATACTTATGTCCCTTTTATGACAATATATTTTGTCTTCGAATTTACAAATTAATGTTATATCTAATTTGAATATCAAGCGTGTTTTAATCTAAAAAAATATTTACTCCAACTTCTGGATCGGATAAATCTAAATATTTCATTCATCCTGGATCGGATAAAATGTATCATGATCTTAAGAAGCTATATTGGTGGCCTAACATGAAGGCAGATATTGCCACGTATATTAGCAAGTGTTTGACATGCTCGAAGGTGAAAGTCGAGTATCAAAATCTATCTAGTTTATTAATACAACCTGAGACACCTCAGTGGAAATAGGAGAGAATAACAATGGACTTCATTACGAAGTTGCCAAAAACATCAAGCGGCTACGATACCATTTGGGTGATCGTTGACCGTCTCACAAAGTCCGCACACTTCTTACCAATTAAGGAGATTGATAAGATGGAAAAGCTAACAAGATTGTACATAAAGAAAATAGTCTCAACGCACGGAGTCACGGTATCGATTATTTCGGACCTTGTGGCCGATTCACATCAAGGTTTTAGCAGTCACTCCAGGAAGCTTTGGGAACTCGTTTGGATATGAGTACTGCCTACCATCCACAGACATATGGACAAAGTGAAAGAACGATTCAAACATTAGAAGACATGTTACGTGCCTGCGTAATTGATTTTGGAAATGGTTGGGATAATCATTTACCATTAGTTGAATTCTCCTACAACAACAGTTACCACACCAGCATTAAGGTTGCACCATTTGAGGCACTGTACAAAAGAAAGTGTCGATCACTTGTCTGTTGGGCTGAAGTTGGAGAGAGCCAACTCACTGCCCAGAGATCATACATGAAAACACAAA
Source organism: Tanacetum coccineum (assembly GCA_026074375.1). Classification (NCBI taxonomy): domain Eukaryota; kingdom Viridiplantae; phylum Streptophyta; class Magnoliopsida; order Asterales; family Asteraceae; genus Tanacetum; species Tanacetum coccineum. The sequence continues at coordinate 115,937 of BQNB010001479.1, forward strand.
GAAGATCGTACAAATTCAAAGCAGAATGCAAGCTGCTCGTGACCAACAGAAAAGCTACGCTGATAAGAGACGTAAGCCCCTATAATTTTAGGTTGGGGACAAGGTCATGTTAAAGGTTTCACCATGGAAAGGTGTTATTCGTTTTGGAAAATGAGAAAAGTTAAACCCAAGGTACATTGGACCTTTTAAAATCATAACTAAGATTGGACCTATAGCTTACAGACTTGAAGTCCCGCAAGAGTTAAGCAGTGTGCACAACACGTTTCATATTTCTAATCTCAAGAAGTGCTTGTCGGATGAATCGCCTTGTCATTCCATTGGATGAGATCCAAGTGGATGATAAACTGCATTTTATCTAGGAAGCGGTGAAAATAATGGACTGAGAAATCAAAGAGTTGAAGAAAATCCGTATACCGATAATCAAAGACCAATTTCGCAACAAATACCCTCATCTTTTCTCAGAAACTCCATCGTCGGATGACACAAACTGAATTCCGAGACGAAATTCTTTTAACGGGGGAAGATGATGCGTGTTTTATTTTAAAATATATTTATTCAAGTTTTAACTTTATAAAACTCGATTCACCTGACAAACGCACTAACGGGCAGAGAACCCGATCGTGAGTAGTGTAGAAATGGTAAATCTGAGGTCATCCCAAGAGCTAAGTTTCAATTAGTTTTAATTTAAATTGTCACGTTTTAAAAATGTTTTGAGATTGATTTTGAAAGTAACAGGAAAGTAAAAATGTGAAAAGTAAAAGAGATAGAAGTAATCAGGGATATAGGCGTGCTAGCCTAGCCATTTCATTATTACCGTTACAACTACGTTTTTCTGTGCAATGTTACATCATGGTTTCATTGGTGGTTTCTAAAGTCGACAGACCTGAATAGTAATATTTAGTATGCCTTATAATTCATGCGATCTTGAATCCCCTGAAAGTCACGAAGGTAGGGCAACCAGGTCATAGTGATTAATCCCAACTATCCCAAGAACTAGTCTAATAACCTATACAGTTTATTAACCCTCTATAAAAGAGTTCATGTGTTTTTTAAGTATATTAAGTGATAGAGGTGGTAACAGGGTTAGTTCCTACACTAGGGTTAGGATGATCACTCAACCTTAGTACCCTGCTAATCCCATGTTCAAATGGTAATCTAATAGCATGATTAACATGATCTAAACCACCCGCAATACTACCAAAACCCAGGGTTACACTATAGTCAAAGGATATCCAACGAAACCATAATCTAACAGGAAACAAACATTATAACGATAGTAAATTCATGACTAGGCCAGCACTTAAAGTGCTTAGCCGCTCATAGCAACAACACAGCAAGAATTAATAAAGATAATCATGGATGGAAAACTCATAATTCTTACAGAAGTTATGTATGAATGATTAAATATAAAAGTAAGTTAAGTGTGATCTCCCTTGAACTTTTGGTGGAATTCTTCGAGCTATGGAGGCCTTGATCACCCCTCAGATCTGTGGTAGAATGGTTGACGTCGAAGTGTCTGAATGAGGCCTCTATTTATAAGTTTCGAATACTTTACGGTGTAACCTTTTAGGGGTTTACGTCGTAAACTGCTAACGCGTACTTTCCATGTTGCAGGCTTAAAAGATGTTACGGCGTAATCAATTGTTCATGTTACGATGTAATGCTGACTTGGATGACTCAGCCTTCCATAATAATAATGTTACGGCGTAAACCTTGTGTGTGGTTACGTCGTAATGTCTCTAAATGACGTGTCTTACCTTGAATAGGTTACAGCGTAACACTGTCGTAGGGGTTACGCTGTAATGTCTCGTAAGAATCCATATTATCTTCATTTTATCGTCCATTTCTCGTGTTTCTTGTCACATACTTGCATTTACCTGAAAACAACTTAATAACCGTAAATGTATCGAATTCAAGTATTTATAAGACAATTGCAAGTATTTTCGTAGGGAAATTGACACTAAAAAGTAGGGGTGAGCATGGTGCGGATCGGTGCGGATTTTGGAAAAAACCACACCGCATCCGCAATTGCGGATTCTATAAAAGTATAAACAGCACCATGCGGATCCTGCGGTTTCGGTTTTGCGGTTTTCAAATGCGGATTTTCGGGTTTTAACCGCACCACATAAGACCATTTTTTAATTTTGGGCTTGAACCCAATAAAAATTTTGAGCTTGAACCAAATAATAATTTTTGGCGTAATGTAAATACACTATTATAATTATATTCATGTGACATAAAACTGAAAATATAAACACTTAATTAGTAAAACGAAAAATATAAAACTGATAAAACTGTAAATACACCGCATTCGCACCACACCCCTAAATCTACTTTATACTTATAGCCCAAAGAAAGCCCGCCTTTTTAAAAGCCATGTGTTACAATTTTTGAGAGATAATTAGTAAAAATTTAAAATATTTTTATTAAAATTATTATTTATAGCAATTGCGGTGCGGTTCAGGTATAGCGGTGCAGATTTACGGGTAAAACCGAAACCGCACCGCAAATTTGGTTTTTCTTATTTTTAGAAACCGATCCACCGGTTTTTTTCATGGTTCGCTTTTTGCTGTGCGGTTTTTGCAGTTTTGGTGCGGTTTGCGGTGCGGTTTCTGCTCACCCCTACTAAAAAGTATCAAATATTTGATGTTATCAAATATCCCGCACTTGACTTCTGCTTGCCCTCAAGTAGACCTGTTAAAATAGTTTATAAAATGATTTTTTGGTTTAACTCAAAGAAATGAATCTATAAAAGACTTATGCTAGAAACATCAAAGTCGAACACCTCACGAAAAGGGGATCAAAATTCACTCAACTCTCAACTAGTCTAAGTGTTCATTTTCGGGGTGATCGCTCAACTGCACAGTCATAGCATGTATTCTATCATAAGCTTAGGAAGTACACAGATCTGCACCAGTTAGAGTTAGGGTCTAAACAATTCTTAAAGGCAACATAGGTGACATAACACAGGTTTATTGGGTGATATAAGGGTTCGGATAGACATGGGATACATATTTAATAGGTGTTAAGATAGAAACACAAAACAAATAGTCTTATATAATCTAAGGTATCCATAACCGGATACTGTCCATCCATAGTCCAAGTCTTCGAGTGCGAAAATATGATCATTTCATCAATATAGGTTAGCTAATAATGAGATCTTGCGGAGCATGCTAACCCATTCATCACTAGGTGGCTTATAGTTGCACCACCTTTATACTTCGGATGGCTTATAGTTGCACCATCCCCAAAATCACTAGGTGGCTTATAGTTGCACCGTGTTTTTACTTAGTTGGTTTTATAACACGTAACCAACATCAGGAGTTATATCACTAGGTGGCTTATAGTTGCACCACCTTTTCACTTAGTTGGTTTTATAACACGTAACCAACATCAGGAGTTATATCACTAGGTGGCTTATAGTTGCACCACCTTTTCTCTTTTTTTTTTTACAATACTCCTGTATACAACGTATCACATATCCCCTCACTTGAGATAAACAATATCAAAAGTGATAATACCGAGGGGTCTTCCATGATCAAGATAATATATCATCAAAGTAAGTGTCAATCTTCAAACCATTTTCCTGAACCATGGACTAAGGTAGCCAGAAATTTCAACGCAAAGATAAACATAGACTACAGGGTTGGCTAAGGCGAAATGGTGTAACGAAACATATAATAATAGGTGAAAATATAGATTGGCTTAACAAAAGTGATCTAGGAGTGTCTTGCACTAATGATGAGTGCAACAAAAGGGTTTTTAACACGGGAGGTCGACAAGTCAATAAACACACACATAATGGCTATTTGGGTAAATTCTTAAATGTTGCCTTCTCGAACCATTAATTCCTGCTAATCAATTAGGTATCGAAATGATGCACAGGCCAAGTTCTAAAGTCTACAATACTACCGGCACACTCAATATTTTGGTGAATTTTTGTAATATGGATGAAAATTAAATATCAGGCTTAAACCTCACCAAGTAATAATAAAGGGTAAATGTGCATTCGGCAAAGATTGATTCTAGTTTAGTTAAGAAAAACATGTCAAAAAATTTAAAATTGGCACCATTTTTCAAATAAAACTAGAAAATCAAAGGCAAATATTAGTCAAGTGATAATTCTACTCCCATCCCCTACTTGATTCGTATAATGTCCCGATTTTACATTAAGGAAATGAAATAAATAGGAAGAGTAGAATTAGAACAAGAAACTCCCTTGAGATTTGCTTCTGAACATATGAAATGTAATATGCCGGCGGAGAAATTCAAAAAATTTCCATCTTAAGCAAGCTCATTTTCCCCTGTGATCACTAAAACAAACTAACAGCATAAAATCAATACAATGATAAATATACAAGAAATACAAACCTAACTCACTTTCGTAGGAATCACGGTTGCATTTAGCATATGCAACAAGCCTTTTAAACCACTTGGTAGCCCAAGTGGACGAGTGAAGTATCGTGAGGGTTTCCAGAGAACATACCCACAAAGTTCATTTGGATATATAAGGTTTAGCAATGCGTTAAGATCTTCACACTCAAAACAATTTGGTCTTGGTCTTTCATTAGTAGCTCTACTCGTGCAGTATCGGGTAAAGTGACCCACTTGGTTACATCGACCGCACACAGGGCAGTTACCAGAATGATGGAAGTTGTATTTTGCACACTTCGGATGTTGACCAGCATACCGACGTTGCCCTTGACCTTGCTTCGGAGCAGTCAGAGCAAAGTTCCTTCCAGTTCTTTGTCTTTTGTTCCTATCATCCCTTCCTCGATTCTTGTTTTGATCATTCAAACTCTTCTTGTTTCCAGCATTTTCCCGTTTCTTAAAAATCCCATCCTTAATACCATCAGTGGTCAAACAGTTAGCCATACCAACAGCACTCTGAATAGTAGTAGGTTTGGATGAAGTAACATGTGCTTTGATCTCGGGAGCCAGACCCCGAATGTAGCGATTGACACGCTGGTTCTCTGGGGTAACCATGTGTGGCACCAACCTTGCCAACTCATGAAATCTAGCCGTATACCCGTCAATATTTGACCCAACCATCTTATGATTCTAGAATTCTGTTTCAAGCTTTTGAATTTCATCATCAGGACAATATTCCTCCATCAGCAGCTTCTTAAAATCTTCCCAAGGTTGGGCTATAGCAGCTGCCCGTCCTCGAGTTTGAACAAGGGTATTCCAGCATGTTAAAGCGCGGCCTTGCAGCATACTAGACGCGAATTCGACTTGGCTCTCTACGGGGCACTTAGTGATATGGAGCACAGACTCAATGCTTTCAAACAGGTTAGTAAATCAACTGGACCTTCTGTGCCGAAGAATTCCTTGGCACCAGAAGCCTTGAATGTCTTGATACTGCAGCTGTGGGCGACCTCTGTTTGATTTGCTCGGTTTCCTCTGAGGGCTTGAACAAGTTGAGTTAGCAGATTTGGCAATGCGGTGTTAAGTTGTCGAGTCACTTCATCTGTTGTTTCGTTGGGAGGGTTGGTGTTGTTGGCAGTGTTGCTACGTGTGCTTCTTCCCGCCATACTTCTACAAATTAACATAAAAATTTCACTTTATTAGAAACTTGACAAACCGTACCTTCAAACAGTTTATACATATTCACAGAAATATAGTTAAAGAATGAACATGTTTAGAAATTTTCAACTCGGTTAAGGTTGAATATAGCACTTTTGAACGAAGTGTTTAAATGAAGAATCAAACATAGATAGATGTACTATACCAATTTAAATCAACCATGTTTAGTATTTAACCAAAATTTAGTGGTATACATATTTAGGTGACAAATAAGTTTTATATAAGGAATATCTATATTTTATCTTACAAATTAATAATATTTAATAAATATGGTTTCAAATTTTCAAAATATATATTAAATTGGTTGCCAAGAAAATAGACCAATAGATAATTGTTTAGTTAAGCATTTTATAAGTTTACCGTTTTGTTCGTTATATAAAAATTAAATAACCAGATAACATTTTACAAAAATCTTTCCAAAAGATAACGATAATAATATCAATCAAAATTTGACACTTGATCTACACAACCGATCCAAATGGTTTATTATAACATAATAAAGAGGAATTTCACAATCAGTAATCCGAAAGAGCAAGAAATTAACCGTGCAGGTAGGCTACACTGGTACACCCTCATTAGTGTATCTGCCAATAACTAAACCAGAAAGGAATTTGGTAGGGTAAGGACAAAACACCGCGCATTTATGCTTTTAGCCCTAAATTTTATATGGTCGTGTTGCATCCACGTTGTTTGAGTATCCATATCGAATCATCCAAGCCTCGCCCATCCTCGAGTGAATTCTTCAAAGGTCTTAAGCCAAATAGCAACTTGAAGCCTAACTTCACAACTCATCAAACAAGAACTGTCATGAAATCAAGGTAGAAGTTGGTAAAAGGCCCAATGTTTTTGAAAAATTGACTCAACTTTGAGGTCGCTTAGAAACAAAATATTGAATCACTAAACACGGAGTTTGCAAACAAGCAAGTAATGCCTGTTGTTACAGCCAAAACGATTGGCTTAATAGTATGACGAAATAAGATAGAGACGTGACCAAAATATAGTTCGATGTAGCTCTAATAGTGAAAGAACGAACGTCTCTACATGTCGTGCATACATAGTTCACCTGCCGCTCACCTCGAGCTCTGACTCAGAATCTATCAAAGAGTCCTCCTCAAGGTCTTATGCAGGGAAGGTTACGAAGAGTAGTTAAGTGTACGTCGCGACTTACTTGCGGAATCATTAACGCGCAAAGATGATTTATGGAACATACTGTGACTGTAACGGTGTCCGCAATAACAATGTGATTAAGAACAGTGTGATAATTATAATGACAGTAACCGACGTGAAAGCAAACTCAGAACATAAATGGATCAATCAAAATAGGCATGATGTACTAAACTCAAGTAGTGGACATCAAAAAATATACAGTGTACGATGCACATAACTCCTAGTATGCTTTTCAGTGACCAAAGTGGAAAGTTAGATTTTAAACTTGTTTAAAATAATGACTATACCCAGTGTTGCATGATACTCCCTAAACTAGACATAGTTGATCAAGTTATGTCTAATTGAGGTCTAATGATGCAACCACTCGGACTAGTCGACTCGTTTCATGTTCGGTGTTTTTAGAAGAAGAAAATCATTTTGGTTATAGTTCGGATTTTTATTTTGGAAAAACCGTCGTTCTCTATAACCTTAGTCTCCGATTACCAATCTGTCACACCCTACCAAGGCAGAACCGCGAGGTGTAACATATTAATAAACATCACACAAGATGATAGATAAAAACACTATACATGTTAAATAAAAGTAAAGCTATCCGAATTTCAACAACTTTAAGGAAACAAGTTTGAAAGTACAAAAGACAACATAAATTGTTTTCCATTCGAACATGGATATTTCCTAAAAGACATGATTCTTGTAAATAAGTGGACATCTTGATAAGGATTGAAATGCAAGCACTAAGTATCCACTTTAGGAACGTCACCTGAAAAGCATAATAAAAACGGTCAACTATTGAAAATAGTTGGTGAACTCACAGGATTATGCACACACAATAGTTTTATAAAGAATGGATGCCTAAAATAGTTGTCCAAATCGATATCAGTTGCCAAAACAAGTCGTGAATCAAATTGATTCAAATTTCCAAAGACAGTTCTTGTTACCCAAAGTAACGTAATATAAATCAATGTATATGTATGCTATAGTGTTTATGCGAGGCACTACTTAAACGCATCCAGCCTTCCAGTTCCGAGTTCCATTCACCTAATGTAGCAACCCTACACTAAAATAAGTTGCAAGTTCGATAAGTGTCGCAACATAAGTCTTATGTTCTAGTACTATGCACCCCGTTTATGGTGGGAGTGGGGAGGGGCTAATCTCCTAATAGCGTTATCCATATGTACTAACGCCTTAATCCCGTTGAGGGGGATATAATCAGCTAAAAGTAGTGGCGGGTTCTAAGCATACAACAACATACATATTAAGTTCAAGTTCAAGTTCAACACGTTTTCCAAGTTCAAATCAAGTTCAAGTATGCTTGAAAGTTTAACACATAAAAGTACAAGCATAGCAATTTAAATACAACACATCATGCTTTCCACCCTAAAATCGATTAAAACGGTAAAAGAGGGGCTGTGAGAAACTCACCTTAAAAATTAGAATGACAATAGGACTTCTCGGCAAACCACACTAAGTAGGCAACCCAAACGAATACGCAACCTTCTACTCGCAACCTATGGCAAGTAAATATACCTAATTAGATCCTATACGATATGCTCAGACAATATTAAGGTTCATTTGTTAAGTCTTGTGTTCACATTTGTATCCAAATTTACTTTTATCCAAAGGCACAATTTCTACTAATTTGTCTCGAATTTCCCGTCAATTTAAGTATTTATTTGACCAAGTTAATAAACGTTTCTGGCCAAGCTACTGCTCCAGGTAAAAATTCCATGTTTTAGGTGTGTCCATGAATTTTCCCAAAATTTATCAAGGAATTATACCCGACTTAAAAAATGGCAAAATCTGGACATATAAAAGTATTTTAATGATCAAATGGTCTAAATCAAGGTTATATGAGTTAGGCCAATGGGAGACTCTAAATAACCCTTACAAGTGTCTCCCATATCGGTTTCAAATATAGATTCATCGTGGTTTATGATTTATGATCATTTTAGTACAAGGGTTGAAAAGAGGTTTTCGGGCAGATTTGACACCTTTTACCATTTTGCAACTTTCACTAATCAACCGACCTCATATTTTTACAAAGCTTACTTTTCTGGAAACTAGACTCAAAGTACTTGATTTTAGGCTCTGGAATCATGTCAAAACATTTATATTATTAACTTATTCTCAAATCAATATGACACAAAATATAGTAGATGGCTGATTGAAATTTTCCTTTTGACTAAACAAGTCAAACCACTAACCCATCATGCAAAAACGACCCAACCAACTCCCACAATCATGTTATACAGGTCTTAACATCATTTTAATCCAAAAATCTCAGTGGGTCCATGGATCAAAAGGGCTCTCTTACATAAAACTTACAAGAAGTGGCATATCTTTTTAAAAATCGAGACTTTAGGTCATTCTTCTTATATAGATCTTGTAGCAAAACTAAGAACCAACAAACCAAAATTTTTGTACATTATTATCACTCATTTAAGAGTGTGTAACCAAGAAAATAATTTATTTATAAAAAGATTACAAAAGAATGCATAAACATGCAAGAAAAGTCAAGAAAACCTTATTTTTTTAGAGTTTTGGTACAAGAGACATACAAGTCTATCTTGTACCATGATTTTTACCTTTGATCATGCTTGAAAATGATGGTGTTATGGTGATGTCTTGGTGTTGCTGGACTAAAAAGATAAGGAAGGAGAATATAAGAGATTTTTGAAGATCTAGATTTGCATGAAGAGAGAATGAGGTGTAGGGGTGAGAAGAAAGTTGAGGACAAGCGTCGGAGATGTGAACAAGTGTAAAAAAAGTATATATGGGTGTGTTATATGGTATGAATGACTAAATAAATGGGGGGTAATGGTTTTGTGATTTTTTTGTTAAATATTAGATAAGTGTATGTATTGTTTAAATGGTTTAAGTTAAAAGGTATAAATTGTGGGTATTTAGTAAATACGTAAAAAGTCGTAAAAAACGTAAATTTTGAGATAGTTTTTGATTTTGTTAAATTATGTTTCCCACGTGTTTTGACATTGTTATAATGTTATTTGAGCATATCGTTGGTCGTTAGGACCGTTAACTAGGATCATTAGGTCAAAGATGCGTTCGTATAACTAGGGTTCCTAATAAAACAAAAGTTAAGCGCTAAAAATAATATGACCACATAAAAGTGACTCCACAAATAATCAAAAGGGTAAATTTTCATATGTTTGCTTTCGGTTACTGACCTTAAAAATTGACGAATGCTACATTTTTCCCCTGTTAAAGGGAACTGCGTCCCGAAGTTCCATTTGTCCATCCTAAGGTTTAGCGCTCGCGAATAGTTACGGATTCTTACGCTTCATCTCGTCTTCTCGTTCCCAAGTAAATTCTGGTCCTCGTCGAGAGTTCCAACGAACTTTTACAATAGGAATCCAACTTCGTTTGAGCTTCTTGACCTCACGGTCCATAATTTCAATAGGTTCTTCAACAAAACGTAGTTTGTCGTCGATCTTGATTTCTCCTAGCGGTACGTGCAAGTTTAGGTCGGCCAGTGAAGAAGATATGAACCTTCTGTTGGCAGTTCAGATCGCGCTGCGGACATTTGTAAAGAAGATCATTGTATCTTTCCCAAGCATGATATAATTACTCTTCTATCTCTTGTTTGAAATTGCGAATTTCTTCTAATTTCTTGGCAGTTTTAAAAGGTGAACAATATTGCCAGATAAACTCTTTCTCAAGAAGATCCCAAGTATTGATCACTCCTGCTGAAAGCCTCTTTTTCCACCTCAAGGCCCGCCCCTTGAGGGTAATAGAAAATACTCTAAGCATAACGGCATCGTGAGTGACGCCAGGGAAATGGAAGAGATCTACGATCTTTAATACCCTTCGCACATGTTCGTGGGCATCTTCATCATCAGTATCTGCAAAAAGTTTGCGTCTTAATTCCCTCATAAAGTTGTTATTTATCTCGAATTCGACGTTATCGCTAATCTTGGGTTTCACTATGCCTGGTCTATTGTTATTATGAATTAAAGCCAGGCACTGCTCTATGGTGAGCGCGCTGATATCTACATCATCACACATATATGAAAATATACAAGAAAAACTGGCAAAATATATTTACAAAAGAATACAATATATACAAAGATTCAAATTGTTACTAATTTTTAGCTCCCCGACAGCGGCGCCAAAAACTTGATGCATATTTTATTTTAAAATATATTTATTCAAGTTTTAAATTTATAAAACTCGATTCACTTGACAAATGTACTACGGGAAGAGAACCCGGTCGTGAGTAGTGTATAGATGGTAAATCCGAGGTCGTCCCAAGAGCTAAGTTTCAATTAGTTTTAATTTGAATTGTCACGTTTTGAAAATGGTTTGAGATTGATTTTGAAAGTAACAGGAAAGTAAAATGCGAAAAGTAAAAGAGATAGAAGTAATCAAGAAGATAGGCGTGCTAGCCTAGCCATTTCATTATTACCGTTACAACTACGTTTTCCTGTGCAATGTTACATCATGGTTTCAATGGTGGTTTCTAAAGTCGACATACCTGAATAGATATATTTAGTCTGCCCTATAATTCTTGCGATCCCGAATCCCCCGAAAGTCACGAAGGTAGGGCAACCAGGTCATAATGATTAATCCAAACTATCCCAAGAACTAGTCTAATATCCTATACAGATTATTAACCCTCTCTGAAAGAGTTCTTGTGCTTTTTAAGTATATTAGGTGATAGAGGCGGTAACAAGGTTAGTTCCTACACTAGGATTAGGATGATCACCCAACCCTAGTACCCTGCTAATCCCATGTTCAAGTGGTAATCTAATAACAGGATTAACATGATCTAAACCACCCGCAATACTATCAAAACCCAAGGTTACACGACAATCAAAGGATATCCAACGAAACCATAATCTACTAGGAAACAAATATTATAACGATAGTAAATTCATGACTAGGCCAGCACTTGAAGTGCTTAGCCGATCATAGCAATAACACATCAAGAATTAATAAAGATAATCATGGATGGAAAACTCACAATTCTTACAGAAGTTGTGTATGAATGATTAAATACAAAAGTAAGTTAAGTGTGATCTCCCTTGGACTTATGGTGAAATTCTTCGAGCTATGGAGGCCTTGATCACCCCTCAGATCTGTGTTAGAATGGTTGATGTTGAAGTGTCTGAATAAGGCCTCTATTTATAAGTTTCGAATACTTTACGGCGTAACCTTTTTGGGGTTTACGCCGTAAACTGCTGACGCGTACTTTTCATGTTGCAGGCTTAAAAGATGTTACGACGTAATCAATTATTCATGTTACGCCGTAATGCTGACTCGGATGACTCAACCTTCCATAATAATATTGTTATGGCATAAACCTTGCGTGTGGTTACACCGTAATGTCTCTAAATGACGTGTCTTGCCTTGAATAGGTTACAGCGTAACACTATCGTAGGGGTTACGCCGTAATGTCTCGTAAGAATCTAATTATCTTCATTTTATCGTCCGTTTCCTGTGTTTCTTGTCACATACTTGCATTTTACCTGAAAACAGCTAAATAACCGTAAATGTATCGAATTCAAGTATTTATAAGACAATTCTAAGTATTTTTGTGGGGAAAGTAACACTAAAAAGTATCAAATATTTGATGTTATCAGAAGACTGTGACAATTGACAATTTTTCAGGTTATTATTTAACCATAAACTTGAAACATTTCACTTTGATCGTATATGTGCTTGTTTAACCTAAATCCGGGAAGTGATCCCGCAAACTATGAAAAACGTCTTTGTGCGCGCACCGAATTTAGACTAAGTTTAGTCTACTCATATATAGCATGTTATTATCATCATGATCATGTTTTACAAGTTGCATGTATACATTTTCATAAGTATTAAGTAAACTAGTTTAATTACATACTTATGCATGCATGCATAATATTTTACCACCTTTTTATATACTTATATATAATCTAACACTTAAAATATTCAAAATTTAAATCCTTTTTCCCTTTGTTTCTGTGCGTTTTCCCTCCCCCATAAGCATCTAGAAACAAAAATTTGTCTTATACAATTTTAAGTCTTTACCTTACACCTCACTATCCCACTTTTAAGCTTTTCTTCCCATTAACCAACTTTGGAAGCTTTAACCCTCTATTAACCACTTTTATCCGCCCTCTCCTATCCTTTGGGTCTTGGCTTGCTTGCTAGTTAATACCATGCTTAAACTTCACTATATAAAGAATGAGTTAGCTGACACTTCCATTTAACAAAGCAAATAACAAAAACACTCTTTTTCTCTCCTCTTGGGTCACAGAAGCAGCAAGAACAACACCTTCAAAACTTTGTCTAAGTATTTGCAATAAGATCTAGCAGTTTGTTTTGGAAGCTTGGGTTGATACAAATTGAAACTAGGGTTATTATAAGATTTCGGGTTGTTTTCGGGTGTGTATCGTGCTCATTTATTCTCCACATCTTTGTAAGCATCAATACATATATATTTTCAATCATACATATCATTCATACATCTATATGTATCACCAATATGTGTTTGTGGTTTAAAAACTATGTTTTTGAAAGAATATACGAAATATATGATGATGCGTCATACTTGTTGCTTTCGTCACTAAAAATAAACTTGCGTTAGATTTATCTTCCCTACGCTTAAATATGATATTAGAGGTATGACCTATTCAAAATCTAGGACTTGCATATGTGATTTAGTATTTTTAGCTCACGACTTAAAAGTAAAATTTGGAAATAAAAAGTTGCTGTGAGCACTACTTTCGACCCATTTTTGAACACTTCAATGTTCTAGTCTTTGAAAATGATAAACTAGAAATGTGTAGTAGACATGGAAAGCTAAACGTAGATATTTGGATCATTAAAAACGGACTTGTAACGAAGAAGTTACAGCTATTGCAAATAGGTGAAAAATCATTTCTGAAAAATGTTAAACAGCTCTAAAATGAAAAACGTTTCTGACCTAACAACTTTGAAGCTATTTTTTGGCACTATAGATTCTGAATCTTGTGAAAGGTCAATAGGAACTTTAGATAGTCCTCGCGGAATACTTTCTAAAAAACCCAAATCCGCGTCAAACGGATAAGAAACGAGACAGTTACAATCCTCTAAAGTTGGGCAAAAATCACTTTTCAATAGTGTTAGTAACTTTTGTATAAATTGTTGAAATGTTGTGTAAATCATTTTTGACTTATAAAACTTAAACACAACATGTATGGGTGATACAAAGTTTATAAAAACGCATATGCACTATTGCACTTCATTTTTCATACGCCTAAAGCGCCCCGTTATTTAATTAGGTTGCGGTTATGATTCGTTACGTGTTGTACTTGTGATTATTTTTCTCGAATCACTACTTTACTCGAGATGAGTTTCATAGCCCCACTTTTATATGATTTATAAATTGTTTTGAAACACTTGGGATGAGATGCATTGCTTGCTTTTACTTATGGACACAAGTACACTTTCAAACTATTGCGAATTAGCCGAAGTACCTATTGTCCTACTTTATGTCCACTATCATAAACCGTTAATTACTTTGTATAAATGCAAATGTTGTGAATAGATCTATTGGGATTGACATCCCCATCCGAATAAGTCGCACTTACTTGTCAAACGGACGTATACCATTTGGGGAAACTACGAGTATTTTGGGATAGATACCTGCCGGGCAACAAACTTGCATTGATTTGCAAGCACTCAAACTCTTGTTAAGGCTTCGGTGTCATGAGTTTAGTACACTCGTAACTACTTTTATTTTTGTGATATTATATGTGTTACAATGATCATGCACTTGAAATCTTGTGGTCCATACTCATACTTATATTTGCTTAAACCTATGAACTCATCAACATTATTGTTGACATTTTAAGCATGTATTTCTCAGGTTCTTAATTTATATGGCTTGCATCTAGAGTCGCATCATTGAAGTCTTTCGCTGCATAACTTGGATCATTTTGATGTCTTTCAAACTAATTATCGTTTTGTACCATAACTTATTATCGTATTTGGTTGAAAACTTAGTGTACTTTAAATTTATCAAATGATCTACTTTTCAAACGACTCATATAGAGGTCGTTCTTTATATATCTTGTGTTTGTGTGCTATGAACGTCACGCGACCCCAGTTACCTTTCCGCTGCGATATTTTGGGGGTGTGACAATGCATTTTGGCGCCGCCACTTACATGCCACCATACCGGAAGGCTGCGCCAAAACGTCTGACGCCACAATAGTGGCGTACGCCAATTCTTCCTTTCTTTTCTTTTTTCTGAATTGTTTTTGTGTGAGTGTTGTGTTTTAATCTGGGTTCTAAAAGGTGCGCCAAGACGCGAGGCGTGACATCTATGTTACGACCAAGGCGTGTCGAATCTAGACGTGGCGTGAGTTGAGGTGTGAAAAGGCGGGCAAATGCGTAAGGCGTGGTGAGTTTTTTTGAAGTGTTTAGAGAATTTTCTGATATTTGAGATTTGGATTTGGATTTACTAACATCTTAGATTGAGGCTTGAATTTAATAATATTTATTACTCATATAATTATAAATTATAATATAAATATATAAATTCATAAATATTTTTTGTCGCATTAAGTTACGCCTTAAAAAGGCCATGTTGTTGCGCCTCACGCTAAAACTTGAGGCTTGGCTATATTGCTACGCCACGCCTCACGCTATTTATAACCTTGGTTTTAATTAGAGATGGTGGAGCCAAAATGAATGTTATTTGTGAATGATTATTTTGGTATGTGAGTGTTAAAAGTGAGAATGCTGATATGACATTGAAAATTGATATTTGACATGCCACTATACTTTAGCGAGAGAAAATATATTATAAAATAAATAAATTATTATTTTATGTAAGTTATATATAAAACTAGCTCATGACTCGTGTATTACACGAATTGTATAATTAATTTTTGAAAAAAAATGTTGTTTTCAAAATTGACGACTTAACATCAAAATCATTTTCAAAATTCAAAGTAAACCATCAAAATCTTCTCAGAATTCAAAGTAAACCAACATTAAACATTACAATACATACATTTACCGTTGTACAGTAGAAACTACAGTACTTCTACAGTACTGGGTTCTTACTTTGGGTCTGGGCTCCCACTTTGGGTCGACCCAATTATTATTATTTATTTATTTTAATTTTTGGCACAAAGTAGAGGGAAAAAAATATTACAAAAGTATCGATTCAACTTTAAAATAATCGACATAGTCACAAACGTACAACTTTAGATTGCATTAAACAGTGTCATTTAAAAAAAAACCTCATATAGCAAAAAAAAAAACAAAGCGTTAAACATGAGGCCCAGCACATAAGCTCATATAAAAAAATAAACTATTAAACATGAGAACAAAAAAAAAATTCGCAAAAAAAAAACTAAAATAAAAAATAAAAAATTACCGCCCCGCAACAACGCGCGGGACATAAACTCATATAAGGAAAAAAACAAATTATTAAACATGATACCGAAAAAATAAACCCGCACTATTAAACATGAGACCGAAAAAATAAACCCGCACAAAAAAAACATATAACCAAAGAAAGAAACCTTTAAACATGAGGCCCAACACATAAGGCCATATAAGAAAAAAAACAAACTATTAAACATGAGACCGAAAAAATAAACCCGCACAAAATTAAAAAAAAATAATAATAATAACAATGGCCTGCAACAACGCGCGAAAAATTAACGTCCCGCAGCAACGCGCGGGTAATCCTGCTTGTTAAACATATTAATCAAATGCTCCAAACATATTAATCAAATGCTCCAAACATATTAATCCCGCTTGTTAAACATATTAATCAAATGCTCCAAACATAATCTGCTACAAAATTTACCAAAAACATCTAAGCCTATGTAAAGTAGATTTAAGCACAAACCAACCACAAAACACAACATCAGATACATTTCAAAAAAAAATAACATTCAACAAAGTAAAAGAAGAGCCGAGAGACATCACCTAAATCGCAAATCAAGTGGACATACAGCAAGCAAATCGAAACAGGAAGAAGACAATAATACCCAAATACAATATCGTAACACTATAAAACATTTAAAGGAGTGGAATACAGATGGACTACATGCAAGCATCCTAATCACCTGTATTAGTTAGTAGAAGAATTTGGATAACACACAGATTTAATTATCAACCCACTTTGAAAGCTTTTGTGATTAAAATATTGGTTAATGGAAGCACCGATTGATTAAAATAAGAACTGTTACATCTTTGTGAGAAGAGCACTTTGTATATAAAATTGATTATTTGATTAAAATAATAGTTACTGTTGCATTACTGAGACCAAAACAAAATGATCTTTAGTATATATAGATAATGCATAGGCCTCAATATAGACGTAACAACTTAAACAAAATGTCGTTACGTACACCGCAAAATCGGCAGGTTGGTCATGGGTAAAAACAGGTTCGGGTTGAAACGGGTCATGTGAGGTTGACACACAAAACACTTACTATTTAAGTATCAAAAAGTTTATAAAAGTGAGAATGCTGATATGACACTGAAAATTGGTATTTGACATGCCACTATACCTTAGCGAGAGAAAATATATTATAAAATAAATAAATTATTATTTTATGCAAGTTATATACCGTATAAAACGAGCGGGTTTGCCCGCGCTTCGCTGCGGAACCGTTAGCGGGCGTCGTTTTGGGTTAGCCGAAGCATTGGATTGAAGATAACAATATACAAACCTGGTGCTTCACATATGTAAGATACAGGGCCAGTTGCAAATGTAAGATTAAACACAGAAAAAAATGGCTGTTTGTATAGATAATTAAAAAGTAAGTAAATTCTCAAGTTAGAAACAATGGACTGATGTTAATCCTAGTTGGTTCAAGAATAACAACTCTAATTGGATTAGGAGAGATAAGAGCCTATATATACATGTTGAAAGTTTTTAGTCAATGGTATGCTTTAAACAAAACATATATACCGTCCTTAGGCTTTGTTTTTGATCGACTGAAATATTAAAACCATAAAAGGTTTTTGGCTTTCTTGTTATTTTGGTTCAATCGCAACAAACCACAAAGGGTTTGTTCGTGATTTTAAGAGGATCAATCTTCAAACAACAAGACTCGTTCGGTTTACTTGATTGTCAAGATTCGTTGATCGTTTGCTAATACACCACTAGTACTAGCATACTTTTTGTTTGCTAAGAACGTATAGTGTGTGGAAGCTTAGAGGAATCATACTTTGATTCTTAGTGGTTTCGCGTGGTATTATACACACGCGTATATAGAAGACGGTGTTTACGGTTACCTTTAAACGGTGTATCGTTTCGTGCTAAAAGGTACATGTTTTCTATCTTGTTAATTATTGTATTCTACACGTGATTATTTATTCCGCTGCGTACTCGTGTTAATTAATTGTTAATTAGATTATAAAACCCAACAGAAACAACATATATAAATCCTTACAAAAATATTGCTATCGATTAGGGAGTTATTTCTTACATGACTCTTCTAGCACTCATTTACACGGTGTAGAATGTGCGTGTGTTCAGAGGTGCATATGAATTCAGGATTCGGATTTTGGTCAATTCAAGATTCACCCTTTAATTCCATCTGGTGTGCCTTCTCTTTTCTTTGGAGCCCCTTGCCTGGAAATGCAAAATGGAAGGTTTCGTTAACTTTTAATTTGTTGCAATTATCAACAATTATATACAAAGAAATATTAAATGATGCGGTGCACGGTCAATGTGAAAGTAAGTGAAAAGAGCGTGCATAATACAATTAAGTGGGCAAGCAGAGGTAAAGATACACCCACTAATAACACATTACCTAACAAAGTTTCATGCATCAATAATAGCCTAACTACTTATTAGTCCACGACCCATAGACATGTTATATAATAACAAATCTGAAATCCCTCGATTTCTTGTTCTACAACGTCAATGTATGCAGGTAACGTAAAATAGAGTTTTCACATGTTAGATTTCAGCTCAGCAAACTATCAACGAACTGCCCTAACAGCATTAAGAAACTAATTAAGAGCATCTTCAATACACGGCTGATACAAATTCAAGGGAGAAAAATGGATGACATGACAGTTAATAGACTGAACCTTGAATTGCATTTTTATTTTTTAATACGTAAGAAGTGTTGCGACATATCATTTAATTGAAATGTACATAGTCCAATGCACTGCACAAATTAATATGTGGAGAAGTACTATACTGTCCATTTATGTTCACTACTTTGCTTAGGTTATTTAACAAATTTTTCATTTAGTTATTTCGTTCACTTGGTTCAATCAGCTTATTAAACACGATGCTGGTTCAATGACACATCTATTAATCTATATATAGTTATTATTATCTTAGTAGAATTACCCTAAATGAGGACCATGTGTTTAGATAAAATTTATCTTCTACTGTTAACATTGAGAAATATGGGAACTGACCTCTGTAGATGGCATTTTCGTATACATTTTAGGGGCGGATTTTGCATTATATGCATCCAGTGATGCCCGTCTAAAAGCAGGAATCGCCATGGAATCCACATCGTAATTGAAAGACTCTTTTTCCACACGTACTTTCAACAACTCTTGTTTCGAAACCTGGAGCGTTTAATATGATCAACAAACCTTGCTCACATGACTTTAAAGTGACATTTTCTTTAGGTGGTACCTGAGACCATGGTAATTGTGTAGCAACCATCTCCACAATACTAATTGCTCCGCCGACCATAGGGTAAGCTGACATAAAAAAGGAACACATATAATGTTACCATAAAATTATTAATAAAATAAAGAGCATTAAATATGTCAATAACTTTGAACTAAATATTTTACGCGTAGCGCGGATTCAGGTTCACTATGATACTTTATATATTATGACTATTATGAATAAGAAAAGGAGCTGTTACTAACTTTCAACTATTTGCCTACTGTACCAAACTTGTTAACTAACCAACACACATAATGATATTGCATAGCTAGGATAAGTGGTATGGATCAATAGAATGAGAGCAAACATATTAATTCTGAATTTTTTTGAAGTATAGAAGTATTAAAGTCCTTGCTTACTACGTTGGGCGAAAGGGGAAGATTGAGTTTAAGAGAAGGATAAAAATTGCAAGACATTCTGTTTAAAGAATAGAAAGTGTACAAAGCAAAGGTGCAGGACCTGTTATTCTAATTTCAGAAACTATTGAAATTTAAAATCCAAGGAAACAAATGCAGTTGTTTCTTAATTTGTTAAAGAGATTAAAATATGTGGAACAGTCAATATATTTCGACACAGCATGCTTTATGATGGATAGTCATTGTCAATCAAAACCTCTCCTGATCTTTTTTTTATCATAGTTTGTTAGAGTTTGTTAAAAATTAAGTCATCATTTTGATATAACGATAAGAACTTTCGCTTGAAATTCAGCAGCCATTACAACATTGACCAAGCAATATACCTTAGCTCATCCTTGCCTATTTATTAGAGACGCTTACCTGACATGTACGCCTCCAGTCTCCGAAACATAATCTGGTGCATCAATTTTGCTTCAAGGCGTCTTGCTTTTCAAGCTCTTTATTAATCGTTTTCTGATTTGCTCCAACATCCTTAAACTGTATGCGTTGTCTCCGCAGGCCTGGACCTTGGGAAAGCAGGACAACTAATCCATGTTGGTGCGTGTATCGCCACATTAGTAGGCCAAGGTGGTCCTGATAGATCCCTCGATCTGTTCCTTAATCTATGGTGTGAGCACAGCTAGTTTTCCAGCTCGTGTTACTACCTGTTTCGAGAATCATTCTGCACAATAATTTAAGAATAATCATTGTATCATTTGACAGCCATAACTGTGCGAATATGTATTTAGAATAGTATAGGATATTCATAACTAAAAGTTATATCCTTTTCTGTGCAAAGATGTACTTACAGCAGTTTTAGTTTCATTTCGATATGCGTTAATATTTGGAAAGTGCCTAGCGTCCTTGAACTAAGAGTTAGATGTCTCATGTAGTAGAATGCTGATGCTTTTATGGCGCAATCATAGACGACTTGGACTTATAGCCGTCGTATAATCTCGATGGTAGATCTAAAATCGAAGTGAATTAAGATTGTGTTCCCGCAGCTTGTGTTTCTTCAGCTTGCGCTGCTAAAGCCTATTTCGCCATTTCAGCTTGAATGGTTGCAGATAATTGATCGTAAGCTTCAGACCAAGTGCTCCTTTCTCCACTGTTCGGGCTGTTGCCGCTAAAAAAGGAAAGAAAAACGAAACATGTTTAAATACACTAATTCATAAGGGTTTTAAAATAATAGTTGCGGAAAAACAGAAAACACTCACTCTCAGAAGGGCCAAAGGTGGCGGGTGCAGGTTCAGTATCTAAACTCTTCGGTGTAGCACCGTTTGTGGCAACAACTCTGTCTGCGATAGACTCCGGACGAAACTGGGAGCTTATTTTGTTTTGTTGTGATGCTCTTTCTCGATTCCGACAACCTGATGAGGATTCACGAACTTCCTGACCTGTTTCAGAGAATATATTTTTACGAACCCTTAAAAAAACAATGTTAAGAAGAAAAACAACCAAACCTGCAAGAAATAGCACACACCTTCTGAGTCATCTATCACGTGCTTCCTGCCCTGCATTGGCAACCGGCAGATCAATCTCATCATGTATGCGCACACTTTGTAGGGTCAATTTCAGAACAAATTTACTATCAAAAAGTTACTAAAACTGATGATTTGGGGGGTGTTTGTTTCGGCTAATGGCTTATTTGGTTTTGGGCTTATGTTTCATAAGCTCACTTTTTATGGCTTATCAAATCAAACAAAACCCGTATCATCGTTTTTTGGAGAATCAGAAAGAAAACATAGCATGAAAACAAATTTAAAAAACTGACCATGGATTTCTTTTTGGGTTTGAATCTGCTGCAACATCACCAATCACCATGTCGCTCAGTTTTGAAGAGAGGGTGTCATTTCCCATAGCATTTGTCCTTTCCCATAGCTCAGCATGTGTACAATGTGTCGGCGGGTTACTAACACCATTAATCCCCTTGTACAATACCACGTCATCATTTATACACCAATATCACACATCTCCTGTAAAAAATTGTTTAACATATTTTAGTCAACAAAAAACCACAACAACGTGTTCAAAGTTAGTTCTGGCAAATGGTGAACAATTCTTTCTTTATTGCGAGACTAATTTATTTACAAACTATACACATGTGTACCTTGATAATATTCGTTTTTTTTTTGTCTCCCTATCATTCGACACAGTGGGTGTTTGGATAAGTTTATTTTAGTAGCTTATTGGCTTATTAAAATTCACAACAAAGTAAGCCTGTTTTAATTATGCTGAGCAAGTTATTTAGCACAAATAAGCTCTTTGTAAAATGTTACAGTGGAGATGCTCATTTAAAGAACGTAGGCTGGCATAATAAGGGGGTAGTTCGACACCATATCAGCGCCAAAAAGCTCTTTGTAAAATGTTACAGTGGAGATGCTCATTTAAAGAACGTAGGCTGGCATAATAAGGGGGTAGTTCGACACCATATCAGCGCCAAAAATCAACACCTACTCCCACCACTAAACCCTCATCTTAATTAACACCAAACGGGACACACAAACATACATCAGTTTAACACAAATCTACCCTACAACACACTCAGACACACACACACACAAAACATTTCTTTTTTATTTGTTGTCGGGATGATTAAACCAACTACAAAATGGTCTAAACTGCACGTGAACCAAGCTCAATCACGCTGAACCAAACACCCTTTTAGATAAGCCCCTATTACAAATCAAATAAGCTCTTATTCAAAAGCCATTGCGGGAGTTGCTTATCTAAAACAGCTGTTTGAGCAAATAAGCATACACACTTGTTCAAAAAGCTAACCCAAACATCCCTTAAATTAATTAAGTTTATTAAACAACCTTATACAATGTTCTTTTAACAACGAATGACACAAATAAAATAAACCCAATATACCCATAAAAATAAAACAGGAACCACCCAAAAAAATTAGCATATAATCAAAACATAAATCTGAAGTACCTGATTAAAAAAAGCCCAAAATCTTGATTAAACACATGCTAAACCCGTTTTTTTTTCTTTTACCTGTGATTTGATTTTTAGATGACTGATGAAGATGGTGATGGAAACTCTGGGAGAGAGAGAGAGATAAAGACTAATGAAAAGTTTTGTATGGGTTAGGTGTGTTGTGTTGATGAGGTGAGAGGCACGTGTCTTGCATAAACAATTACTCAAGCACGGTCACACGGGTCGCAATTAATTAAACCGGGTCGGGTCAAGCGGGTTAAAACATTTAATTTCACCTAGGAGATCCTGGTAATTGTATTGTTTTATAATATTAAGTTTTTGAGATTGCTCTCGTGAAAAAATTGTTAGACGGCATATCTGTTTAGCCATATTGGCGCAT
>BQNB010001480.1:0-58079 GCA_026074375.1 Tanacetum coccineum
TTAGTGATCATTGCCTAAACAAACATACTTTAATCATTTGCTTGAATTGCTTTCTTTCCAATATTCGATATATGCACGATTTGATTAATTTGATCCGTGACAATCTTATTAACCTTAGCACCTTAATTAGAAACTGTGAAAACTTCAATTCTCGTAGAACGACCTGGACTTACCTAATCCCATATTACACTCAAATAGGGTATACTTGCCCGAATGTTGTGTTTTTAGTAAAAATTGGTATTTCTAATATTATAAATTTAAAGCTTGTAAAACACACATCAAGTTTTTGCACCGCTGTCGAGGAATTGTTTAAGTTATTATCAGTTTGTTGCTTGTTTTAGGTGCTATTTTGTTTCACAAAATTTTCAAACTCGCCGTACCGTTTTCTGGCAAACGAAAACCAAAAATCATTTTTCTCCAGTAAGTACGCCGCACATCCTGTTTGTGCGCCGGTTTTCCTGAAAACCCAGGAAATACGCCGTACTTTACCAAAGTACGCCGCACTTTCTGCAAATTTTCACAAACAAAATCTTATTTCAAAAACCAAAACCAAAACCCCCAATCTGCTAGTCATAGGTTCTATAATCATTTGTAATTGTATTTTATCTGATTATATGCCTTGTGTATTTGTAATTATCTAGTTTATCATAATATTCGGAAAAAAACATAAAATTTCTAAAAAAGCCGGCGCACTTTTCCTAAAGTACACCGCACCTATTCAAAAAAAATATAATCTTTTATTTATTTATCCTTATTTGCTATATATAATTAAATTAAAATATATCTAATATATAAATTTATAAAAATAAAAACATATATATGAAAATAACTTACTTTATTTTGAATATTATAAAAATAAAAAAATTATATAAAAAAATAATATTGAACAATAATTTACATTATTTTGAATACTATCTCCAATTAGCCTTATTATAATATAAACATGTCTTTATTGCAAATGCTGCATGTAGTGTTATATTTTGCAAAATGCTTAATGTATGTATAAATCCCCTATCTTTCGAAAAACAACTAGTCAATCTTATATATAAATTAAATAAAAATTTAATAACAAGGACTTGTAAATTTAAAATGTTCCGAAAAGAATACTTTCGGATCGAATCTTCAACCCAACATTCTTCCGTTAATGACTTTGTCATCATAAATATACCTGAAGAGGCTGTTGAACCCAAACAAATAATTCTCGATCCTGATGATCAGCCTATGTGGGAAAGTGCTAAGACTGTAGCACCGACTCCTAATTCTGCCATTATTCAACTCGATGTTGATGACAACTTTGTTATCAACAGTACCCACTTGAAAATGATTCGGGAAAATAAATTCGATGGTTATTTGCAGGCCGATCTGCATGACCACCTCCGTGAATTTCTCACAATCTGCAACATGTTCAGATACGGTGAAACGCAGAGTGAAGCTGTTAAGCTTTTGATATTTCCTTTTTCCTTATGCGATAAACCTAAAACCTGGTTTAACGAACTAAATGAAGAGTCTATAACATTGTGGGAACAAATGAGAGAAGCTTTTATAAACAAATTCTTTACACCTTCGATATTTAACCGTCTTTTACTCAAAATCAGAAATTTCTCTCAACTCGTATGTGAAAGTCTAACCGACGCTTGGTTACGACTCAAAAACATGCTTCAAAAATGTCATGGGCACGGTCTGAACAAAGGAGCTATTATTCAAATATTCTATCACGGTCTAGACGAACATACTCAAGGAATCCTGGATGTAACAGCCGGAGGAATCTTCCTCTACAAAAGTCCAAATCAAGCTTTTCAATTTCTCGAGGACAAAGTCCTTTTCGAACATGATTGGCCCATTAAGTCTAAAAACGAACATCATCGAAAATCTGTTTCCTTCGCCGATGGAAGTGACAGTAATACTGATAATTCTTGATTTGTGGAAAAAATGAAGGCTATGTATTCTTAAATTATAAGCTTAAATGAAGAATTGCAAGATATACGTAACAAATACAATGAGCTTAGAGAGGGAAACGCTTCTAAAAACCACCTGAACGATGACACGCCGTTGTGTGAACGTCATGAAGTAAATTACATCCAATTTGGATGTTATCAAGACCGAATTCCTCATTACTCATATTCTCACCAATCCCATCATGATCGTAATGATTCTGAGAAATCGCTCACAGAATTAAACAATGATGTGAGAAATGACCTCGAAGATTTCAAAATATGTATCCATAACATGAGAACTGTTCATTGGAAACTTTTTGCCAGAGACGATGGTAAAACCACCGGTGTTTTACCTAACAAAGAGTCTAAAACAGTCAACCAAGAACCTCAATCTAAAACAGATCGTTAAAAATCAATCACAAAATTCTTGGATGGTCAAAGAGTTACAAATATGTTTTTCAAGAACAACGTTAATCATATGATTTTAAAGATGAAGCAAAATGAAAAGAATTTCCAAACTATCTTTAAACACATGGAAAGGAAAATAGATGAGTGGGAGAAGTCTCAAAACATATCTTTAGAACAAACTGAGAGGACTAACCCTCCTCCTCCTCCTCCTCAAGCTCAAACTGAGCACGTGAATGTCGTATTCACCGAGAGTGGAAAGTTCGATGACCATCCAAAAAAAGATCCATCACCCTCTATCATCGTTAACAATAAAATCAAAAAAGACCGCCATGTTAAAACATTGAAAGGAAACTATCAAGTGGTTAAAACAAATGAATATCCATTCTGTGAGTATATACCAAAGACCCCATACCCTCAACATTTAAATGTGGATCATTCCCACTTGAACCGTATTGTCAAGGTATCCTTAATCAAGTTGAGTATAACAAAAAGAATAGTAGTAGTAGTAATAGTAAATAATAATAATAAACCTATATAAAAAAACCATATATATATATATATATATATGTATAACAAAAAATTTGCAGTTTGATAAGTTTGATGTGCATGGGCCCGTGTATTTCTTACTCGATTTCTGCATCCAAATTTTTTTATCGAACTTTGTGGGTGTGTTTGCTGGAAATCCTCACGAGACTATAACTCGTCCACTCAGGACGCTGAGGAGTTTAAAGGCTTGTTGCATACGCTAAATGCAACTGTGGTGCCTACGAAAGCGCGCTTTTGTATTTAATGTTTTTCTTGTAGTTGTGTCTATTTTGCAGACTAAATAAAATAGGTGGAGCTTGGATTGGTTGTTGGCATTTTACACTTGGAGACTTATATAATTGGAGTATTATATAACATGTGGTAGAATACACATTATGCTTGGCTTCCGTTATTACGCCATAATTTTTTTAGAATTCAACACAGAAATTAAGAACCCCGGAAAGTACCGTTTTCCCTTAATTTTCCCTATTTTCTATATTTATCAGTTATCACATTGATGAAAATGTTCAACTTAAGTGTGGAGGGGTAGAAAATAGGAAAAATTAATCATGTCCCTCCATGTTTGCTCTGCAGAAATTTTCAAACTTTCAACTGATATTTTCTGGAAAATTTAAAAATTTATATATTGCTTTTCCAAAAACTTAAAATTCGACACATACAAAGCTTAGTAAGGTAGACCAACGGATTGACATTTTAACTAGCACAAAAATCAACCCACTTAAATTGTAAGGATTTAGAACTTAAGAAATTCAGGTACCCATCTTTGATACCCAATATAATTTTTGCCTTTAGCTTGTTCGAGTTAGGGTTGAATACAGTCATATGTGTCTATTCCATCGTTACGGATGCCTACGTATGGTCTTTGTCTCCTTTTCTAGAACATTGGTATTGTATAAAATATATGAGTGGCCGATAATTTAGTAGCGCCAGAACATGTGCTTGATCATCATTAAGACTGTAATGAGGTTAATTTATAGACAAAGTCGTATGATAAGAGGTGAAATAAATCCCTATGTAATCATGTATCTACAACACTCGCTTTTAGTGCTGAGATCCCCAAAGTATCCCAAGAGCAAGAAAATATGCTCGATGAAGAAGAAGTTTTGTGCCAGCCTTAGTTATCGCAGTATCTGGAATGAAAAGAATCAGAAAAAAAAGAAAAAAATTATAAAATAAGAGAAAAAAGAAAAAATAATAATAAAAGTTTAAAGTATAAGGCAAAGTTCTGGCACATGGAATCAAGTATCTGCTACTCACCCTCATCAATATCACGTTTTGCCTCTTTGAGATTTCTGTCTAGGTGCTCACGCCGCAACAGGCATGTTTATGTGTCTAGTACAAGCATATGGTAGCGACCTAGATTATGTCTGTGCAATTGAGTGACTTCACAAATATAAAACCCTATCTGAGTGACTCGTGTGAATTCAAAAACAAACACTTTCCCTATGTGAGGTGCTCTGTTATATGTCTATGCCTGAAAAGTTATAAAACTGGTAAACACTTGTTAAAATCTAAATTTTCTCCAAGTCATGATAAATGATCTTATTTTCTCGCTTTAATTGCTTGAGGGCAAGTAATAGCTAAGTGTTGAGGGATTTGATAATGCCTTAATTATACATGTTTTTGGCGGCGTTATTTGCAATTATTTTATGATTTCTCGTGAACTTTCGGTACTTAATCAAGTATATTTGCTATTATATGTTCTAGGTACGTGTCGTGGAAGAATTCGGAATATTACACGAAGAATTGAAGCTTAAACAAAGAAATAACCGAAGATAAAGATATCCCGACACCTGTTTACTGTTTTGGCCCTAACTCGGTCATACGAACTCCGGTTTAGTTGGTTCAAGCGGCCACGCGAAGAGAATTTAATTATCTACAACCACGAAAAAGGCCAAGTACTGAAAACGCCCCAAAGTGCAGCACACTTTTCACCAGAACTGAAAAGTCCTTTAACACCCAAAGTGTGGCGGTTTTACCCAAAGTGCGGTGAACTTTTGAGGCGGTGAAGAAAATTAAAGGCAATTAAATGAAGTGTGCATTAACTCCCTATGTGTGGCGCACAAATAAGTTTGTGCGGCGCACTTTGGCCCCCCAAAAAGCCTATAAATACCCCCCCCCCCCCCTAGGTGCTCATTGGTGTTTTTAATACTCCAAAAATGTGTGACAATATGCATATAGTCACACATGTTTTTTTTGGTGTTTGTCACCAAAGATCGCGCCACCGTAGGTGTCATACGGTGACATTGTTGAGTTCGTGGCCTTTTTCATTGAAAAAGAGTGACCAAAACCCGAATATGTGTGACAAATTAGGCACAAGTTTTGTTGGATTAATTAGTATTAGTGGTCGTAAACACTTTATAGTCACACACATGATTTTTTAGAGTGACTATTGTTCGTCCTTTGGCCACATAAATATATAATATATGTGACATTTGAGATGATTTATTCAAGTAAATGTGTATTTTGTGTGACTATTTTCCGTCCTGTGGCCACGAATGAATATATAATAAAATGTGAGTTTGTGTGATTTAGTCACCAAAACTATTAAAAGAAATAGTGAACTTTTTTAAATATGCGATTTCCAGGAGGAAAAAAAATTTTAGACACATACCATCGTTCGATTGTTATCATCAGGATCACCATATTGCAAGTATTTCCTAGAATCAACCATGGAATAAAAAGCATAAGTTAATTGGATTTATTATTTCACTAAAGTTTTTGTTTTTTTTTACGATTAACATGCAGGATAGCGGCCCGCGCGTTGCGGCGGGCGTATTTTTCTAGACTATCTAGTGTGCGGAAAAAAGAAAAAAAGGGACATAACATTAAACTTCATGCAGAGAGAACTGTTGTAATATAGAAAGTAAGCTACATACGGGGGGGGGGGGGGTTTTCACAAGATTGTCCCTTGGTTCCTCCAACTGTAGCAATAAAGCCCAAAAAGTAGTTAGTAATATACAATGGTCCATGCTTGCATTAAATCACATCACATGCAATTCCAGTCCTTGTGCCAAACAGTTTAAACTTTTATATTGTTTTAATTTTATAACAAGTACTAATATATCGAGGCAGTATGTATATAACATCCTATTCTTTAAACAATAATTAAAGCGAGCTTGGCAGCACTAACCTTCAATGCTCGAACAGTAGTAATAACATCCAAGCAGTTTTAATGTTTCATTAGCAGCATAAAATCATAGAGGAAAGGAAGGTGGTCAGAAGATGTTCAGAAAACCTGAAAACCTATGAGACTCTAGCTTCTTTTATTTAGAAGTTCTATCATTAACTTTACGGAGCATTATCAGATACTGATATAATGTACGAATTAACAAACATAAAATTCCAGCGTATGCCCTATATTGCTTTCAGGCCACATTTAACCGATAGGAGTAGGAAGGTAAAGATGGTTACTTATGCAAAACAGGGTGGCTACCAATAATCTCGAGGCTTAACTTTACACTACTCAGGATTGATGAGGACATTAGCTTAGTGAATATTTTGTTGGAGGTTCATATAAAACTGAAATGATAATAGTGAAATGTCAATATTCGTATATAGCTTATTTTTTAGATCTTATATTCTAGTTTTATTGATTGGTCAAAATGCTAGCTGTACACAATTAATAGCAACCATCTCTTCCTACAGGTGAGATTCATAAGAAGCAAGGAAAATAGAGTACATGTGAGTACAGGATATATTCTGTCTACACCAACTTACCACATGGGGTGTATTGGATATATTCTTCTTGTTTAAGTATCCTTTCTCATAAGCAGAGGTTGGTATGTGCTTAATTACACATTACCATTTTCCAATTAAAAAAATGGACCTTAATAAAAGACTAATAAAACATACCAAAAGATACATTGTATTTGTATGTTTATGCATTTGAATGTGCAGGAACGGTTATTCAAAAAGAAAGCCAATAAGACGACCTAATACAAGCACAGGATGGTAATGGAAAAAGTCAAAATCAATCCGTAGCCAAATGTCAGTTCAAGTCAAAAGTCAGACACTTGAGAAAAATCAAACTTGAGGGAACTAATAAATGCCAACCTATTGCAAAAGAAAAGACAGGGTCGAAATTACAAAAATGGTGCGATGTTTGTTATATAGTAGGTGGGGACCAAAGCTGCCACTACCCAAACTTCTTTTTCTTCCCGCCCAAAACAAAACCCTATGTACAACTAGGCTAAACTTGGACATGTCGTCCTACCTCTACCCTGCCAAAAACAACTCGAACCCTAGCAAAAAATCATTTCATCCACCCTACTAACCCCAACTCCCTCCCTGATTTGTATATATGCATGTTGGCAATCCCTCTCCATTCCCCTAAGTGTTGTTCAATGGCGTGTGATTGACTCCAAAGAAGTACAAAAGGAAATTAAATTGCTGGGATTTGCTTTGAGAATCCCCTGCACACAACAAGCACACTTGGTTTTTGCTCTCACTAAAGAAGCACAAGCTGCAAGTCCAAGAGAAAAAGACTTCGGCTATAAATAGAGCTTTTTGTAAGCCTTTGAAGAATCTTAGTTTTTTTTTAGTTAGTTTTTAATCTAAATCTTTAAGTCATTTACAGCTTGACTTTCACAGCTTTGTTAACCCTTTCAAGTTTTAATGCAACTTTGAAGTTTTAAATCAATTTACAATTCCAAGTGTTATGTTTCTTAATTGTGTTGTTTTGTATTCAAAAAGCTCTCAACACAGTTTGTTTACAAGCTGCTTTAAATAGAAATTATAAAAGTTATGTAGTCAGATGAAAATATTCACTCTCAAATCACCAAAGCCTCTTTTTTGGATAATAAGCCAGTTTGGATGGGCTTATGGACTTCTCTACTAGCTTGTGTTATACAGCAGAGCTTGTTAGACTCTTGTTTTAACTCCTGTTTGTTTTGAGCAAGGGTGTTGTAAGTTTCTCTTTTTCTTGTTTCTCATTTACTGTAGAACTGCTTATGAGTGCTTATTCTTGACTAAAAGCTGTTTATAAGTATTCTATTTTGTTATTTAACAATCTGTTTTTACTAATTAAGGACCAAATCAGCTTAATATAAAAAGAAAAATGATTTGTGAAAACTTTAAGGGGTACTTTGAATCTAACTGTACTAAAAACCCATAGTTGTACCTGCTAGTTCATTTTTGGGATTTTAAAACTAGCAGTACTAACTTAAAGCTACCAGTACTAACTCCAAGTTAGTACTGTTAGTTAAAACTGTTAGTACTGGTGGTTCATTTTAGCTTATCAGCTTATTATTTTCTTATTCAGATTCCTTAGTTTTTTTTAGAATAGATCAAACCATTTCCCTTTACTGTTTTTAGGAGTAAGCTTATTTAAGCTTATTTTCCTTTTCAGCATTTTCAATAGTGTATCAGTTTGTAGCTTTTTAGCTTATTTGCCATTGTAGTTTATTCTAGTTGCTTATTCTTATTACTGAGTGCTTATTAGGGGTCGTATAGTTAAATATCTGTTTTAGCTTATTTGCTTATTTCTTGTTTCATTTTTGTTCTGTAAAGTCTACAGTTTTCTTAATTAAGCTAGCTGTTTTAACTTACTTAAGGTTTGACTGTACTAACTCCAAGTTAGTTCTGTTAGTTAATACTGGTTGGTAATGGTGTTAGTACTGTTGTGTTTATCTTGTTTAATTTAGCTTAATTGCTTTTTGAATTTCCTTATTTAGAGTTAGCTGGCTTTTTTAACCTCGTCTTAAGCTTATTTTGTGTTTTTGTGTTAAAAGTTTTAAGTGTTTTTACCATTTCTAGTTTTTATTCTTGTTCCAGCTTATTTTCTTTGCCTTTCGTTTATGTGCATTTGCTTATTAAAGTTTGGTGCCCAATCCTTAATCACTTTCATTTTTCAAACTTAATCATCAAATCGTCTCTCAATTTTCCATCTCTAGCCTCGTTGGGACACAACGACCCGGGAACACTCTATACTGCTTCCGGTTTCATTGCTCTCGCGAGATTTCGTCCCTTGTTGTTTACTTATACATGTTTGTATTTGTTTACATATAAATAAGGGGTGAGTTCGCGCGAGTCAAATTTTGGCGCCGCTGCCGGGGAGGCTGAAAACGTTCTATCGTTACTTTTTGGACTTTTTATGCGTTGTTTACATCTGTGAATATTTTCTTTATAAAAACATAAAAAGTACAAAAATATTTTTCAATTTCTTTTATTAGTATAATTATCATATAAAAGCAAAAGAAAAACCAAAAATATAAAAACATTTTCCATAAAAAGAAATAAAATTCACAAATTGGTAAAAATACCAAAATATAATATTCTCAATTGGTAGGTATTATCATAATAAACTTCCGTGTGAAATGTTGGTTCCCAACTCGACAAAGATTTTTAAAACTTGCAAGTGTAGTCTTTGCGATGTACGGCTCACCTTGAAAAGTTAACAAGCTATAAAAGTGGGTTCATTATAAGGGGGGTTTGTTTCTAGGAATACGACCCGATAGGTAGAAATAAGCATTCGCGTTTTCCCAGATATCATCCTCCGTCTCAGGTACGGATATCTTTTTGGAGATGCTACCGTGAAGTGTTCTGACTAATTTGGGTTCATGTTGTCTAGTTTTTGGTTCGTGGTTCCGTTTTAAAATGATTGTGTAATAAACTGGAAAAATCCAAAATAATCTTCTTGTTTCTCTATTGTAGTTGCATTGGCACTGTTCTAAGCTCGTCGTCTACGACAACAACATCGACAGCAACAGCAAGTTTCTTCCGGAATCTTGTTGAACTTCCCAAAGATACGATGGCTGATAATCGAACTATGGCAGAATTGCTCCAGCGCTTCCCATCGAGGGTTCCGAGGACGCACAATTGTTGGTCCTGAAATCGAGCGGCAGCAAATTTTGAGTTCAAGCAGGGTTGCTAACTATTGTCCCGAGACAAGCTGGTCTTCGGACTGGACAAAGAGGACCACATGCCCACAATCCGTTACTTCATAAATTCACCTCTACTTTGAGATATCCTAATGTTCCGGTACCACATCAAATAAGTTGATTGTTTTTTCCTTCTCTCTCGAGGGGGGCCAAGCCCGGATATGGCTTGAGAAAGAGAACCACTCGAGCAATTCAGACTTGGGTGACCTCGTTGCTTAATATTCATCAATCAGTTTTTCCCACCTTCTAAACGACAAATCTTCGGAACGAAATTACTAATTTTCAAACAATGATTTGATGAGTCCGTTTAGTGAGTTGGGATCGATTCAAAAGATCTATCTCCGGAGCTTGTCCACATATGGTTTCTCAGAGCTTCACCAACTTGATACACTCAGGTTACCCTAATGCCTTTAAATGTTATGATCAACGAACTCTTTGAACTCGCCGCTAGGTGGGTAACTTTTTGGACAAAAAGGCCCGTGATTGTCAAGCATAGATCGAGAGCATGTCCAATGTTTAGTTCACTCCCGGAAGGCAAAGCCATTGTTGATTTAAGTGAGTTACGAGCGCATTCCATTCCTCCGGAGTATCTCCCGAATGTTGCTGAATTGGAATAGGAAATTTTATGGTTAGAGCTTTACTTTCGCGACAAGCTGACATCTCTAGTTCCAGCTCCCGCATCCCGTATAAAAGCGATTGAGCGAAGAGTTGTGTTACCAGCGGTGGTGCACATCATATGTAATTGGTTTCCGGCTTCCGATAGCAACAATTTCCGAGATAACATCAAGAAATACCGTCGCACAAAGCGCGCAGCAAATTTCAACCATGGATAATTCCCGGTTACCGGTCCGCCCGATTGGCAAACCAAATCAGCCACCCGGTGGTTTTCCCTCCCATGCCCTAACAACAGCCAGGCCAACATCAGAATTGTTGGAACCAAATCAAACCGTGGAAATCGGCTAACAATACCGAGGGTGTCAATCCAACGACCTAAGGTTCAACAACAAAGCCCCAATGTCATCAACCCCCGGTTAATCAACACCCAGCTTACCAAGCTTCAGCTCATCAAAGTTCGGGTTGTGTCAAAATGATTTTGAGAGCTTATGTCAAGGCTAATGATCGCGGTTATGCAAATACATGCCAAACCTAAATGTCACACACATAACCGATCTTGCTCACCAAAAATAGTTAATTCCAACCAAGCTTTCTACTTCAAGTTCGGGTTTCTCTTCCAAGCAACACCTTTGCTAAACCCGAAGGGTGAATTGAAAGCCATCACCATCCAGATAAGAAAGCGGTGTTTCTATTGACGAACTCAATTTCTCACCTCGGTGGTGGAAGTTGAAACCGAGGTGGATATAATACAAAAGGACAGGGTGCTTCCTCACGGACATTACAAGACGTCCAACCTCGATAATCCAGTTGATGAAACCAGTTGTCATTCGCCTTGAACCAAAACGACTTTACCCATATTCCATTCTAGGGTAAAACAAGGAGAAAATCCAAGAAAAGGACGATCTTTTTTAGATTTGAAATTATGGAAATTTTTCGGTATCTCCACTTCGAGCGGCTTCGCGGATGCTCTCCTGACCATGCCTAAGTTTGGCACGAATGTTCAGAAAGCTTTTGATACAACAAAAAGACAAGATCTTGGAATTAACCAAAAACTCCGGTTAATGAAATTGCTCTGGCAGTCATCCCTAAGACATTTCCTGAAAAATTAGGAGACCCGGGTAGATTTCTGATACGTGCTGTGATTTCCCAGAGTTGGATGAATGCTTGGCCCTGGCCGATCTCGGCGCAAGCATCAATCTAATGCCACTCTCCGTTTTTGAAAAGCTTAATCTCCAAAGACTGACCAAAACTAGTTGTTACTCAGAGGTAGCCAAGCGGATTCGACCTCACTCCACGGGCATAGCTGAAGACGTTTTTGTAAAGGTGGGGGAACTTCTACTTTCCAAGCTCGTTTTGTGGTTGTTGACTATGATGCCGACCCTCGAGGCCCGTTGATTTTAGAAGGCCTTTTTTTATGATCCGGCAGAGCCTTGTTTGATGTACACGGTGAAAAGAATGACCTTAAGACATGATGACCAATCCGTATTGACTTTCAAAGTAGTGATACCAAAAATTTCTCCTACTATGCCATAGAAATCTACGTCAAACAGGTTCGGACTTTATTGATATAGCTTGTGAGGAATATTCTCACGAGAATTTTGGTTTCTCGGATAAGTATTAGGAAAATGAAAATTCCACTCCTTCCTTTGAACCAATTTTGGTTACCATTCTCCCACCCGCTCACTCCATTTGAGGGTAGTGATTTATCTTGAAGAAACGAAGCTAATAACTTTCTGATACTTCGTATAAAGTCAGGAATTGTATGATGCCGAATGTGATACGAGACGAGGACATTCTTCTTCTTGAAGCTATTCCTAAATAGTGAGCCCTTTTATCCACCACTTCCACCTTGCAAATTATTTTCCAGGGGGTTTAGAAAAGAAAACTTAAGATTTGTGAAACCAAAAACGATGGAACCATCAATGATGAACTCCAAGGTCGAGCTCAAGGGATAACTTTCCACTGGAATATGCATTTTTGTGAAGGGTAACTACAAGTTACCACTCTTCATTTGCTAAAAGAATTGGAGTTGTTGGGGAAAAGTCGCTCTCATAAGGTGTTTGCATCCCCACAAGGAGCCATCGCTTGAAATCTCTCGATATCCAAGGGTATTAACCCGGAATTTTGGACCCCAATATTCTAATGGAAGAGGACTACCACACCATGCGGTCCACATCAGAGACGGGGTTGTAAACCCACAAAAAATCCACGTGTATAAAAAAAGAAGTTGAAAAACTTGCTTGACAGTTGTATTAATTTACCCTATCTCGGATAGTCCCTGCGGTAAGCCCGGTACATCTTTGTACCATAAGAAGGGAGTTTTACTTAGTTGAGAATGAGCAAAAATGTGTTATATCCCCAACTCGCATTGTTACGGGATGGCGGTATGCATTGACTAACCAAAAGTTTAAATGAGCCACCCGAAAAGACCCTTTCCACTAGTTTCATGGTCCAAATGTCGAGGAGGCTTGCGGGAAAGATTCCTAGTGTTTTCTCGATGGTGTTCTCGGGTTTTATTTTCAATACCCATCGACCCATTTAATTACAGGAGAAAAGACACATTTACTTGCCCATACGGAACTTTTGCTACCGGCGATATGCCCTTTGGCCTCTGCAAAAGCACCAGGCAATATTCCAGTGATATATGATGGAAATTTCCACGCCATGATCGAAAAAACGATGGGAGTGTATTATGGAAGACTCTTTCGATTTTTGGAAGTTCTTTCTCTACATGGCCTTGCCCATTTGAAAAAGCTGCTTAAGCGGTGTTGTTGAAGACACCAATTTACGCTCTAAACTAGGAGGAAAAGGCCATTTCATGGTTAAGGATGGCATTGTTTTGGACATTAAAATCTTCCAAGTCGAGATTTGAGGTTCGATCGAGCTATAGATTGACGTTTTCGCCAAGCTCCCTCACCCGAACTACCGTAAAAAGGTCGGTCGTAGTTTTTCTTGGGCATGTCGGGTTTTATTGAAGATTCATCCAGATTTCTCAAAAATAGCCCGTCCCATCATCTTTAGCTTGAAAAAGAGACTCCGTTTTTTTTTCGAGTTGTATTGAACCATTTAACATCTTAAAAGAATCTAACCGAGGCACCTATCCTGATTGCCACAGACTTGGGAATGAACCATTTTGAACCTTATGTTGACGATGCAATGCGATTTGCCTTAGGTGAAGTCTTGGCGGCAAACGTCAGGAGAAACATTTCAGGCCTTTTACTCTATGCAAAGTAAAACAATGAATGAGGCGGAATTCTTGTTACACCAGACAGAGAAAGAATTGTTAGCCGTGGTGTAGCATTCGAAAAATTGGATCTTACCTCGTCATGAACAAATGCCACTTGTGTGTTTACGGCAAGCATTCCGCGCCCATCAAGTATTCTTTGTAAGAAAGATTCTAAGGCGAGATTTGCTCTGATGGGTTTATCTCTCCTTCAGAGTTCGACTTTGGATATAGTTGACACGAAGAAAGGAGCTGAGAACCTAGCGGCTGATCATCTATCACGATTAGAGAATCCTCACGAGAATGAGCTCGATCCAAAGGAGATAAATGAAAAGTTTCCTCTTGAAACTCTTAGTTCGATTGCTGTTCTTGATGCTAGTACCCCATGGTTTGCTGACATCGCAAACTACCATGCGGGAAATTTCGTGATCAAAGGGATGTCAACCCAGCAGAAAAGAAAATTCTTCAAAGACGTGAAGCATTATTTCTGGGAAGATCCCTTTCTGTTTAAAATCTGTGCGGATCAAGTTATTCGACGTTGTGTTTTTGGCAAAGAAGCCCATGACATCCTCATGGCTTGCCACGATGGTCCCACCGGTGGACATCACGGTGCTAACTACACAGCAAGAAAAATCTTCGATTCCGGATTCTTTTGGCCCACTATCTACAAAGATGCCCATGAGTTGGTTAAAAACTGCAACTCATGCCAGCGTCAAGGAAAAGTTTCACAACGGGATGAGATGCCACAAAATTCCATCCAAGTTTGTGAAATCTTTGACGTCTGGGGCATTGACTTTATGGGGCCATTCCCATCATCCAAAGGCAACAAATACATCCTAGTAGCAGTTGATTACCTTTCAAAATGGGTTGAAGCAAAAGCGCTCCCCACCAATGATGCTAGGGTTGTAGTAAGATTTTTGAAAGCTCTTTTTGCCCGATTCGGAACTCCCCGAGCAATTATCAGTGACCGAGGCACTCATTTTTGTAATGATCAATTTGCCAAGGTAATGCTTAAATATGGAGTTACCCATCAACTTTCCACTACATACCACATACATACATACACTAGTTGTTGCATTAGTTGATTAGACTAGATGCATTCATGATTGATATACATGTTATGATATAAATGTATATTACTATAAGAGTCTTATATTAAATACTAATATAAGCTATTTTGGATTTTCAGATACTGTCATGTCGAATTCTGAGGATTCCATAGTTACATACATGGAGGTATCCAGTCCGTTTGAGGGCTTATCAGACATTGGATCCCCAGGAGTTGTTGGACCCGGGTACGAGGGACTGCCCTGCATGCTAGATGACCCATATGTGCAGTCGTTTTATAGGCCCCACCATCACCGGACTACGTGCCTGGCCCTAAGGAGTCAGAGCAGGCACCACCTCTACCAGACTTTGCTCCAGAGCTGTTTTATCTAGAGTTCATGCCACCAGAGGATGAGGTATTCCCAGCTGAGGAGCAGCCACTACTTATTGCTGTCTCACCTACTGGTGACTTACTAGGATATGTTTCGGAGTCTAATTCTGAGGAGAATCCTGAGGAGGATCCTGTCGATGGAGGAGACGATGGCGATGATAAGGATGAGTCATCCGATGATGACGAGGAT
Source organism: Tanacetum coccineum (assembly GCA_026074375.1). Taxonomy (NCBI): domain Eukaryota; kingdom Viridiplantae; phylum Streptophyta; class Magnoliopsida; order Asterales; family Asteraceae; genus Tanacetum; species Tanacetum coccineum. Next base: position 15,236 of record BQNB010001480.1, read on the forward strand.
GATGATGTTGATATTGAAGGGGATGAGGAGGAGGAGGAGCACCCAGTTCCTGCCGACTCTACAGCTGTTGCTTTATCAGCTGTTGATCATGCCTCATCTACTAAGGAGACTGAGCCGTTTGAGACCGACGAGTCTACGGCCACACCACCACCACATCCTGCATACTGCGTTACTGCTAGGATGTCCATCAGAGCTGAGACACCGATATCAGTTCCTTCTAGGGAAGAGGTTGAGAGACTTCTTGCCTTATCATCACCTCCACCATCACTACTCTCCCTATGGTCATCACCACTACCTCAGATTCCCTCACCACCACCTCATATTCCCTCACCACCACTACCAGTATCATCACCAGTACCTGTATCACCTCTACCATTACCTATTAGCCCTACTTATCCTTTGGGATATAGAGTTGCGATGATCCGGCTAAGAGCCGAGGCACCATCTACTTCCCATCTACTACCACTACCATCACTTATTGTACTTCCACATACCAGTGCATCTGTGGCCATGATGAGAGTTGCTGCACCATCTACCTATATCTTAGCATCTTGATCAGAGGCACCACCATTCGGGACACCACCACTCCTACCTATACCACAACCTACTCCATCACCACCATTGCTTCTTCCCTCTACTGACCGTAGAGCGGATGTTCATAAGGCTTGCTTACCGCCTTGGAAGAGGCTATGCTTTGCCTTTGGTCCGAGATATGAGGTGGGTAAGAGTTTATCTGCTCCCACTGCTAGACCTGATAGAGATTTCAGGACAGACTATGGTTTCATTGCCACTCTGTATGATGAGATTATGCAAGATCCAGAGAGAGATGTTGGTTATGAGATTACTGACACTTAGGATGAGATGCTTAGGGGTATGTCAGGGGCACCAGCGACTGATGAGACAAAGTTAGGTCGACGGGTGATAGACCTTATCACGACTGTGAAACAGAATACCAATAAGATATATAGGAGACTGGATGATGCACAGACTGAGCGACAGATGGTGACCGATCGGGTCAACATGTTGTTTAGGGATAGGCGTGCACATGCTCGCACAGCTAGGCTCATGGATATTAAGGCCAGGATGTCTTGAGAGGCTTGGGGATGGTCTATTGATGCTAGTGACCTCGCATATACTGAGGTTATGGCATTGCGTACTCAGGTGGTAGCACAGCGGTCAGAGATCGCGGAGTTGCAGGCAGCAGACCGCAGGAGACAAACACAGTTTACAAAGGCCCTTAAATTGTTAAAGACACTACAGACACATTTAACAGCACTTCAAAGTCGACAGGGACCTGTTAAAGGTCCAGCACAGCCCGATGCACCGGAGGAGGACGGTAGCAGTTCATAGATCTTGTTATGGCTAGCTATTTTGTATAGCATACTAAGTATTATGGGTAACTCTCGGCTAGTATGGCTTTAGGTTGTATATATTCTTTTATCTTGTAACTAAATCGTAGTGATCATTTTGTATCTGAACCATTCATGTATGTTTTCTAATTTATATATGAAATAGATGTTTTATGTCACATCTGTAATCGAATTTATTATGAATGAATGTCGATTTGGTTTATCCATTGTTAATATTCAATTCAGTTGTATATTTCACTTTGTGTTGTGATCTCATTATACTTTTTGTTTATATGTCATGTCATGGTTATGATTTTATGAAATCTAACGGTATTATATTTTCTTATGATTTAAAGAAAATGGCATCAAAGAAAAGGACCACGAGGTTAAACCCAGAAACAACAACAACAACAACCCCCGCCACCACATCTGTCACTAATGCCCAGCTTTAGCCAATGATTAACCAAGGCGTTACTGTCGCTTTCGCAGCACGTGATGCTATCAGAAGCATGAATGGTGAAGACAGCCATAATTCAGGAACAGGTGTTAGAAGAAATGAGTGAGCCACTCGTGAGTGTACTTACCCAGACTTCATGAAGTGCCAACCTCTAAATTTCAAAGGCATAGAAGGAGTTGTCAAATTGACTCAATGTGTTAAGAAAATGGAACTTGTGTTCCATAAAAGCAATGTTCTGCTGTAGGAAGGGGATGGGGGAAAAATTTAAAACCAAGTCAAGTTTCTCCACTTTGGTACACTTCTAGGGAAATGCTCTAACGTGGTAAACTCCACGTTAGACTGTTGTAACGACGTTTGCTTTATAGCCATGGACTTTAGACAGAACTAAAAAAAGAAGATGATGTGCAAGACCAGAGATTATGAACTCGAAGTCGAGCTGTGGGATTTGAAAGTAAAAGGCACCGATGTGATATGATACAACCAACGTTTTCAGGAATTAGCATTGCTGTTTGTTAGAATGTTTCCTGAAGAATATGACAAGATTAAGAGATATGTCGGTGGTTTGAGCGCCGACATGCAGCCACGAAGTGTAAGTAGCATCAAAAGCCTAAACATGCAAGGGGCATCTGAAATAGCAACCTGAACTGATGGATAAGAGAATCCACACTTTTGCTGAGCGTCAGACAGAGAACAAGAGAAAGCAAGATAATAATCAACAACAACAACAACCACAAAACAAGAGGTAGAACACCGGCATGGCTTATGCTGCATGGATTGGTGAGAAGAAGCTATACGGGGGATCTAAACCCCTATGTCCTAAGTGCAATTATCACCACGATGGTCCGTGTGCTCTCAAATGCCACAAGTGCAATCGAGTTGGCCATCTGGCCATGATTACAGGAGCCCTGCTAATGCCACCACTGCTAACAACTAAAGGGGCACTGGGACAGGTCAGAAGCCTACTTGTTATGAATGTGGTGCCCAAGGACATTTTAAGACGGAATGTCCAAAACTGAAGAACAACAACAATCGAGGCAACCCAGCTAGAAATGTCAATGCTCCAGCGAAAGTGTATATGGTAGGCCACGCGGGGAAAAACCCAGACTCCAATGTCGTGACAGGTACGTTCCTTCTAAACAACCACTATGCTTCTATCTTATTTGATACTGGTGCTGATAGGAGTTTTGTGTCTATTGCATTTAGCTTCTAAATTGATATCACACCAACTGTATTAGATCATTATTATGACGTTGAACTAGCCGACGGGAAAATAATTAGGTTAAACACTATCCTTAGGGGTTGTACATTAAACTTCTTGAACCACCCATTCAATATAGACTTAATGCCTGTAGAACTCGGTAGTTTCGACGCTATAATCAGAATGGATTGATTGGAAAGGTACCGAGCTGTCATTGTGTGTGCCGAGAAGATCGTTCGTATCCCCTAGGGAAATGAAACTCTAATTGTTTGTGGTGACAGAAGCAATCGAGGAAACAAGGCTCATTTGCACATTATCTCGTACACCAAAACACAAGAATACATGCTAAAAGGATGTCCAGTCTTTTTGGCAAATGTTACTAAAAAGAGATGAAAGACAAGTCGGAGAAGAAGCGACTTGAGGACGTACCGATAGTTTGAGATTTTCCTAATGTATTCCCTGAGGACTTGTCGGGTCTACCTCCGACTCGACAAGTGGAATTTCAAATCGATCTGATACCTGGTGTTGCACCTGTAGCACGGGCACCTTATCGATTGGCGCCTTCCGAAATGAAAGAGTTGTCGGAGAAACTGAAAGTGCTATCCGACAAGGGCTTTATAAGACCCAGTTCCTCACCTTGGGGAGCTCCAGTCTTGTTTGTCAAAAAGAGGGATGGATCATTTTGAATGTGCATTGACTATCGGGAACTGAACAAGCTGACAGTGAAGAATTGTTATCCACTCCCAAGGATCGATGATTTGTTTGATCAACTACAAGGATCCAGTGTTTATTCTAAAATAGACCTGCAATCAAGTTATCACCAGCTTCGAGTACGAGAAGAGGATATTCCAAAAATGGCATTCCGAACTCGATATAGTCATTACGAGTTCTAAGTTATGCCATTTGGCTTGACAGACGCACCAACGGTATTTAGATCTCATGAACCGCGTGTGCAAGCCATTTTTGGATAAATTTGTGATTGTCTTTATTGATGATATCCTTATCTACTCCAAGAACAAGAAGGAGCATGAAGAACATCTTAAGGCGGTTCTGGAACTTCTTAAGAAAGAGAATTTTTATGCTAAGTTCTCTAAATGTGAACTTTGGATTCCTAAGGTACAATTTCTCAGCCACGTGATTGATAGTCAAGGCATTTACATGGACCCCTCCAAAATCGAATCTATAATGGACTAGGAATCTCCTAAAACGCCAATGGAGATTCGCCAATTCTTAGGTCTCGTTGGGTATTACGGAAGATTCATCGAAGGATTTTCGAAGACTGCCAAGTCGATGACCAAGCTTACTCAGAAAGGGTTTAAGTTTGATTGGGGAGACAAGTAGGAAGCCGCCTTCCAGTTATTAAAGCAGAAGTTATGCAGTGCGCCAATAGGGTTTCATTGATTTTTGGTTCATCAATACACTTTGTGCCTAAATTCGGTGAGCCTCTTTGAGGGTTTTCGAATTGTGATTTAATCCCAGGTTGTTCCAGAAGGTGTTAAGCTTTGGTTTACCTGTTATCAAGGCGTGAGAACATATAGAAGCTAGCTAGGGTTCGTGTTTTTGGTTTTGGTTGTAATCTACCCATTTTTCGGTAAAAACCAAATTCGGTGAAAACCCTTTCTATTCTTCCTGATTTTCGGTAACATATACAAGAGTGGTTTTGGGTACTATTATCAGGGGTATTCGGCAAACAAAGGTTGTATTGGGATACACGTGAAGTAGGACTAGCATCCAGGAGTACTTGTTAGACGTGTTTATGTGAGCACTCATAGAGGTGACAATTTAGTCACTATTTTCTAGATCTGGGTTTCGTTTATTTACACTTGACTACGAGGGTTAATATTCTATATTTCTTACTGTGTTTATATGTATGTTGATTATTTATGCTAAACTATATATATATCCGATGCATACTCGTAAGAGTTAATGGTTAACTTGATTGTTAAATTCCAACAGTGGCATCACGAGTCAACTCGTTTAGTATTTATATATTACATACGATTTAAACACGCTAGGGCTGCATGAAATCTTGATATATTGTTTTATTTATTGTTTAGAAACTATATGCAATACTTTCCATAAATAATGAATAAACAACCTAGAATCAACACATATGTTATATTGATATAATAAAATTAGATAGTTAAAATTAAATGATTAATAAGCTGCCTTGTTATTGTATTCCATTGTTTTATCTGGCTATAAGACTCATGCAATCTGCTATATGATGGATTGTGGCTGCATTCTAGCACTTAGGCAGAAAACCTAGTGAGAGTCTTATGGTCTTTAATTGGGAAGTGACTCTTTTGAAGACACTCGAGGCATTATATGATTACTGCTTTCTATATAAGATCTTGTCATTAATTTTATTCCACTTTTCGGTCTGTTTTAATTGCTTATATGTGATATGCCATGTGCCTAGTCAATATTTGTAAATAGACTTTATGAAACTCTAAAAAAGATACGTATCATGATAGAGAATTTGATTAAACTGTTAGTATTACACACGTAGGCATACTCTTTGTGACCTGTTATGTGTTATTTGCAAAACCAGGGTTTTTGGACAAAATTTAATACGGACATTAAACTATGAAATTTGATTTCTTGTGAAGCTTTAGTTTTTTACGCTCCAGTATGAGGTATGATTGAACTTTTATTATTTCCCACCCTACTACATGCGTCGGCATTATGAGGTAATCTATTGGAATTACTTGTGTCTTTTAGACACTAGTTGGGAGGGAGTACAATATAGGGTTTGATCAATTTGTAATCCCGCCATATTGGCATCAATAAAACTAATGTTAACAAAGGGGTTTCTTGACATACCATAGCATCATTAGTCAATTGGAAGTACGGCTCACCCATTATAGACAAACTACAAGAGAAGTTTAAGGTGGGTGGAAGTAAGGTTTCCCAAAAGAAGTCAGGTTTTTAATACGCTTCGTGCTGACCTGTTTCTCCGCTTCTTTGTGCATCCAAAATGGAGCTACTATGAACATTTGACAAAATGATGTCTATACCAAAAAGGTTAACAAAATGTTTTCTTAACTTTGTGATACAAGTTGTTTTGCATGCTTCTTGTATACGTTTTTGTCACATTTATGTGTATACCCTTATATGAAGTTTTAAGTCTATGCCAGCCAAAACTAGAACACGTGCATTTGGCTTGACCTCTCAGGGCCTTGCCAACCCATGACGAATTTTTTTCATACGCCAAATCTATGTCAATTTTCGCACGTTCTTTTTTGGTGGACTTAAATCGAGTTACCTAGTCAGACCTCGGACCCGAGGCATAAGATGAGACCAAATATTCTTTTGATATTACTATAAGAGTTACTAATGTCATTAGTCTCATAAATCTAAGAGTTGCATTCCATGTAATTAACGCTCGTCGCTTACCTTTTGCCCTACTTGTTTACACGTTGGTCAGACCTCCGGTAATAAGTGGGAGGTCAAGTTGGATCTTAGTCTTATTAGTAATTAATTGGGTAGTTAGTTCTTTTAAGAATTTAATTATCAACAATACTAATATTTAAACTTTTTCTAATTGTAGATGACAACCTCGTCAGCTAAGAATTCGGTCTTTAGGGGTTTCTTCGAGAAGCAAGAACTGACTAGACCCAACTTTATTGATTGGTATCGACAACTTTGGATTGTACTATCAATCGAGGATAAGTTGAATTACCTAGAGCAGCCACTTCCTCCTGCTCCTGTAGTTCCAGAGGGTCATCAAGTTGCTCCTGAAATCATTGCAGCTCATAATACATGGATTAAAGGATAAAAAGAGATTGCTGGACTCATGCTCATGACCATGGAACCATAGATCCAACGAAATCTGGAAAACTGGTCACTTCTGACTACACTCTTTAATATATAGTAAATATATATAAAATATACTTATAAATATATAAAAAGGAAGGTAGGAATCAAAAGATCTCAGTTATAGTAATCCGGAAGTATGATTCCCGGGTCGTTATCCCCGATGAGGAAAGCAATTGAAAATCGAGAGTCGTTTTGAGAATCGATGTTTGAATGGGATAAGGTTGATATTGTTTTTCTAAAACTACAAGAAAAATAAGGCAAAAACTTAAAAATACTTAAGGAAAAACAAATTTTAGCTAAAAACGTAAAACGGAAACCCTAAACTGTGACTAAAAACCCTAAATTTCCAAAAATAAACTTAAAATGAATTTTTCACTTTTAATAGACTCTAATTAACTAAAAAGTAAGATTAAAGAAAACTAGAATGAAAACGGAGTTGTTTTGAGCTTGAAAACACGAAAATCGAGAACGGGAATGAATCCCGTTCTTTAAAAAGTGAAATTTTGCAAATTAAACCCTACGGAAGCAAAACTATTTTTTCTAGGAACTATATGATAAAAGAAAATTTTCTAAAAAAGAATTATATTTTTTTGACTTTTTTATAATTTTTTATGAATTAAAAACGATTTTAAAGAAAATTAAATATAAAAAATACTAAACGTTTTATAAAAATTCTAAAAAAATTATGAAAAATAGCTTGAACAATAAGGAATCTAAGAAAAATAAGATTGGAAACACAGCTTATCGAATAAGCTGTGTAATAAGCAAAAACAGCTTATTATACTTAAAGAGCTAAAACGTATATAAGGAATAGATTTTGCAAAGGAATACCGGATGAGCTATTGTAGCACAATGGTTGGGAGTGTGGGGGATAAAACGCTTGGTGAGGGTGGTAGAGGTCCCGGGTTCGAGCCTTGCTCACCCGGGGCTTCCCACTATCCCAAGTGTTTTTATTTTCGCCATTTTTTATAACTTTTTAGAAAACTTGAAAATAAGCACTTTTTACAAAGCAACCTTTTTTATAAACCTCAAATAAGCACATAAATAAGCTAAGTAAGACAAAAATAAGCTAAAATGCTCTAAGTCCTAAAAAACTAACTGTTTGTATTTTTTAAGGAGAATAAGCAAATAAAAATGACAAATAAGCTAAAACAGACAATAAGCTATGTCTAAAAAGCACATAAGAACAAAAATAAGCACAAATGTTAAGCTAGATAGACAGAAAAGCTAAAAAGGCTTAAATTCACTTGAAATTTACACTAGAAAGCAAATAAGCTCAAATAAGCAAATGGCAAAACCAAATAAGCTAAAATAGGCTTATACTAACCTAATAAGCTAAGCTAAACCTAAATAAGCAATAACAATAAGCAGATAAGCTAAAATAAGCCAAATGTACCTTTTGACCAAAACTATAAGCCAAAAGGCCTATAGGGACTTTTCTAGCTTAAAAATAAGCTAGCTAAGGGCTCTTTATGGCTTAGTGGCTTATACCTCTTAAAAGAATAGCCAAAAAGCTACAATAAGCTTCAAAGAAAAAGCATTTTGAAACTTAAATAAGCACTTAAAATACTTCATGAAAAGGGCATCTCACACAGATTTAATGCTTAGAAAAATTTGTGAAAATTAACAAAACAGTACTTTTGAAAAATAAGCACTCTAACAGATCCTTATGGATCTCAAACCTACAAATAGATCAAAATTAGACCCCAAAGAACATATAGCAACAATCCAAAAGCATTTTGAAATGAAGGATAAGCCACAACAAGATTTTGAAAAAGCAAAATCTCAAAATTTCTTAAACTCTTAGCACTTTTGACAGCAATCAATGAAATCAAATGCACAATGCAAGACACTTAACCTACTTGCATAAAACACTATAACATGCATATCAAACATAAAAATAGCTGCTAAACTAGACTTAAGCAAATAAGCTACATTAACAGCTTATAGCATCTCAGAATCAAAACTCATGAAGACATATATTAACAAATGAGTTTTAGACTCTAAAAACTTTTTAAAACAGCTTAATTCCTTTTAAATGGGCTTATTAAACTTAGCTTAGTGACCCAAAAGAGTTTTTAAATCATTTTGACCCGTTTGACCAATTGTCCCAAACACCCCTTTAAAAACAGTTTTAGATTATTTAACTTGATAAAAGCTGTTTAAGCTAAAACTCTTCAAAGACCAGATAGTAAACAGCTTATAACAAACTAAATGAACATATTTCAACAATCCAATAAGCAAAAACAATAAGCTAACAACTAATGCTAAAAAAAACTATATATATGTTTTTATGACAGATTTAAGATAAATGATTAACACTATGAAATAAGCAAACAATTGAACTCAAATAACATTAATCTACTAAGATAAACAAGATTAAGCAAATTACTACAAAGATAAGCAGAAAATAAGCTAATTAGCAAAATTAAACTAAAACAAATTTTAACTAAGCTAAATTAACTAAGCAACAAGTAAAATAAAAGAGATGTACCTTACACCTCAGCTAAACAGAGGTGAGTTCTCACTTAGAGCTTATCCAATGTAGTTTAAGCTTATAGCTTAAGCTTTTTATCAAATCCTAGTCTAATCCTAAGGCTTGACCCTCAAGCACTATTACCAAGTCTTAATCATCCAGCACCCATCAAATTCCAAGGGATGATAAGACTTTTAATGAACTTATTATGGAGCTTTTAGTAGCTTAAAGTCAAGTAGAGCTTATGCAACAGTATATAAAAGCTTTTTGAAATATAAAACATTAATAGTAAAACAGATTTGTGTAAATTTAAGCTATAATTTCCTTAACTAAAAGTTGATTACAATACTTTTGAAATAGAGATTACAATAAGCTGAAAACAGGAATTGAAATTACATAAGTTTAAAATTACATAAGCTACTAACTAAAACTCCCCCCTTTTGTGAGCGAGGAGATGCTTGTATTTATAGCCTGAGAAGAAGCTTTTAGGTCCTTAAGTTAGTTAGACGCTCCCTTGATCTTGACCCTTGAATCATTCTAATCATTGGATCTATTTTCTCAACCGTTGGATTGATTTGATGAGCACACGGATTGCCAACGTGGCATTCCGTGTGTCAGACCCCTTTGTGCTTCTTTTGCACTAGATTTAGTGCAAAATCTCAATCATTGGGTGTGTTTCTTTAATTGCCCGCGTGTCCTTCCTTGTGTGCTTGGACCAATAAGAGCTCTCAATGACGTATAACTCTGCCACATCGTACCTTGTCACTTGAATTGTTGAGCCACGTCCTCAATTTGGATTTACCCCATGATTTTGACGTGAGGTTAAATGAAGAAGATGATGAACAGTAAAAGAGTTTTGGCGCCCTTATTTTTTTTATAACCGTTTGTAAATTTGACTGGGGGTTTGGGCTTTGACTTGGGTAAAAGGTTGGGCCATGGGTTTTTATTTAAAGAGATTGGGCTCGGTTTTGGGTTGGTTATTGAGATAACGACCGTTATCTCTTATAATATAAAGAGATAACGGTGTTAGGGCTTTAAGGGTTATTTTTGAATTAAGGGTTAACTATGAGGGACTGTTTTGGGTATTTTGGGGTTTTGACTTCACATGTTTGACCAGGGTTGACCAAGAGTTGACTTTATTGACCTTTTGCTAGAAAACTTCCGGCTCTTTTGCACTCTTTCCGTTCTCGTGTCCGTGTTTGTCCGGTTTTGACCGTTTTCTTGTGATATTTGCATTATCCGTACCTACACATTCACAAACAACAAAATACACCAATACAAGCATATTTTTGCATATTTTAATCATTTAAGGGCCATTTTGGATATAATAAGGATATGTGATTTCTCACATATCAAAATTCCCCAAACTAAGTGATTGCGTGTCCTCACGCAATATTATATGCTCTAAAACCAAATACCTCAAAAACTTCCCCAAACTAAATCTTTGAAAAGTAGCTAAGACTTTTGTGGGGAGAGTTTAAAAAATCACAAGTTTTAAAACACCTCATTTTCCCATTTTTCAAAACTTTTTCTAATATATTTTTTTTTAGAATAAACTTAGAATTTTCCGACTTTCGTTATTTCCATAACTGTTAGGGATCATAGAACAAGATGCATTTCGATCCGAGAATGCCCCAAAAAGGATAAATTCATCGTTCCCGACTTTTCACTTATCCAAACCAAGCTTAAAACGAAATCACAGTTAAATATCAGTAAAGATGCTAATACTACTCATATTTGCAAATTGTGAACTTTTCACTCCCGACAATTATTATATCTTAGGTGAATGTGCTATTTTGAATTTCAACCATGCATCAACGTTTTGCAAAATACTATGCTTTACGTTCCACCCAAGAATAATGAGTTTGAAGGCGAGATCATCCCATGTAGCGACTTTCGTCTCGGCACATCCCAACCTTGCGGCTAAGTGACCAGGCTTTTGACACCCCACAGAGACTAGTATCGGGACTCACGGACCTTAGGTTTCAAAAACTCTCAGGTTTCCCGAATATACATAGCTTTAAAATAGAATAGTCAAAGTTCAAAAGCATATTTGAATTTAACAAAAAGAAATCTATTTATTAATTCAAACTTAATATTAAACATTTATGCAATTGTAACCCTCGACCTTTTAGAAGGCTGCAACATCGGTTGTGAGCCGGCAAGATGCAACAAACTTTTTTCAGTCTCGGATTTTTATTCTTACTATGGGCTTTCTTTAGAAGACTACCACATCGGTTGTGAGCCGGCAAGAGGTAGTAAACTTTTATCAACCCACAGCTTTTATTTAATTATATTTTCTATCATTTAATCATCATTTTTTTATATTACTTTATATAGAAGACTTCTTTTTGAAAAATTCAAGTATAAGTTTGAACTAAGACTAAAATTTTTGCTATATTCTACATAAAAATTGTTGATTTAAGTTTAATCTCCAAAAACAGCACGTATTATTAATCCGGTTAAGAGCTTATGGGAGAAAAAGCCACAAATTACATACATGAGCTCTTAAGATTTCCAAATAATCCTTGTTTAGCATCCTACTCATATCTGTGAACGCTAGAGCTCAACACGCTCGATCGGGTCAAAAGTTAAGGAACAAGCTAGAGCTCAACACGCTCGATCGGGTCAAAATTTACTCTTATTCTACCCAGCAGGAAAGTCAAAAATTGTGACAAAACACTTATTTTATTTTTTGAAAAATTTTAAATTTTTGTGGAAAAACGGGGTACGTGAGAACAACGGCTGCAGGCATAATCAAATCGATAGATCCCCCCCCATACTAGAGTTAAACATTGTCCTTAATGTTTTAAGAAGGGTCTCTACGTAAATCCTAAGCCGTTTATTAAGTATGCTTAAAGATAAACGTTAGTCGATAAGATTAGGATATCGGATTTCCCCAAACTAATGGCAAGCAAAGGCTAGGAAGCTCGAGTGGACCGGGACAAAACACCGAACACGAGAGTCTTCAGAAAATTTTAGGTAAATCCTACAAAAAATCACAAGCACAAACAACAAGAAACGGAAGAGTACAAGCCTCCTCACATCACAATAGAAATAAGAAAGAAAATAATAGAAGGATAAGCATGGGGTGCCTCCCACGAAGCGCTTGTTTAGGGTCACTAAGCTTGACCTAATCCCCGCATTTAGTTGTCCTTGGGGAAGGTTTGGAGATCCGGGACAACCAATTGTGGTACGTCCCCTCCAAAGTAGTGCTTAATTCGATGACCGTTCACCTTGAAATTTGGCCCGGAGTTTTGAGATAACTCAACGGTGCCATATGGAAAGACTTGGGAAATGGTGAACGGTCCGGACCAACGGGATTTTAACTTGCCAGAGAACATCTTTAATCTAGAGTTAAAGAGGAGGACTTGATCACCGACGTTGAAAACGCGGTTTTTGATCTTTGAGTCATGGATCCTCTTTGTTTTCTCTTTATAGATCAAAGAGTTCTCATAGGCATGATCACGAAGTTCATTTAATTCATTGAGTTAAACTTTACGGTGATCACCGGCAGTCTCAAGGTCAAAATTTACATGCTTCAAGGCCCAATAGGCTTTGTGCTCGAGCTCGATCGGTAGATGACATGCCTTTCTGTACACGAGCTTGTATGGAGTACACCCGATGGGTGTTTTGTAAGCTGTACGGAAGGCCCAAAGTGCATCATCTAGTTTATCCGACCAAGAGGCACGGTTCTCGCCCACGGTCCTTTCAAGAATTCGTTTCAAGCCACGATTGGATACCTCAACTTGCCACTTTGTTTTGTTGGTGATACGCGGGAGAGACGTGAGTAACTCCGTAATTTAAGCAGACCTTTGCAAACTGGTAATTGCAAAAATGGGTTCCAAGACACTTATGATAGCACAATTGCACCGAATCAGGACGAAGAGAATCTTTAAGAAATTTTGCAAACAACTCGGCGTCTTTTGTGGGGAGCGCTTTCGGTTCAACCCTATTTTACAAGTTGGTCGACCGCCACGAGTATGTATTTGTTTCCCTCGTGAAGACGGGAACGGCCCTATGAAATCGATGCCCCACATTCAAAGATTTCGTGAAACATGATGAATTTTGAGGCATTTCATCACGCTGCAAATTTTCCCTTAACGCGCATGATCACAATTTTAACCAACCTCGTTGTGCATCGTTGTAAATAGTTGGCAAAAATACGGCATCAAGACCTTTTTGGCGATGCGTTTGCAACTTAATGGGTCCCTCGGTGGGTCCATGTGGTAAGCCGAGTATGTCGAGAGCTTCTTTTGCACATCGCAAAATCATTTGATCCCACATATTTTGAACAAGAAGGGGTCGTCCCAAAAGTAATGTTTAACATCCTTAAAGAACTTGTTCTTTTGTTGAGATGACATCCCTTTAACAACAAAATTCCCCGTGTGGTAATTTGCATAATCGGCAAACCACGGGGTACTTGAGTCACTTCGAGAAGTCACCATATTAAGTGTATCGAGAGGAAAATTTTCATTTACCTCCTTTGGGTGGTGAACATTTTCATACGGGCTTTCTAATCGGGAAATATGATCGGCCGCAAAATTCTCGGCTCCTTTTGTGTCAATTACTTTAAAATCGAACTCTTAAAGAAGGAGAACCCACCGGAGCAATCTTGCCTTGGAATCTTTTTTAGCAAAGAGATATTTTAGGGCAGAGTGATCCGTATACACTACGCTTTTGTTCAAGATGAGGTAAGATCGAAATTTTTCAAAGGCATACACCACGGCTAACATTTCTTTTTCCGTCGTAGTATAATGCGATTCCGCCTCGTTTATTGTTTTGCTAGCATAGTGTATAGGCCTAAAGTGTTTCTCATGACGTTGCCCCAAGACTGCACCTATGGCAAAGTCGCTTGCATCGCACATAAGCTCAAAGGGTAGGTCCCAGTCTGGAGCAATCAAGATTGGAGCTTCAGTAAGTTTTTTCTTTAATGTTTGAAAAGCTTGAATACAATCATTGGAGAAAATGAACGGAGTATTCTTCTCAAGAAGATGAGTCATTGGTCGGGAAATTTTGGAAAAATCCTTAATGAACCGTCGGTAGAAACCGGCATGACCGAGAAAACTCCGAACACCCTTTACGGTGGTGGGATGAGGTAACTTAGCAATCACATCGATTTTGGCTTTATCAACCTCAATCCCTTTTTTGGAAATCTTATGGCCAAGGACAATGCCTTCCTTTACCATAAAATGACTTTTTTCCCAATTTAGACAAAGATTGGTGTCTTCACACCTTTGAAGCATCTTGTCTACACGAGAGAGGCAATTTTCAAATGAATTCCCAAAGACCGAAAAGTCATCCATGAAGACTTCCATCGTTTTTTCGATCATATCATGAAAGATAGCCATCATACACCTTTGGAACGTGCCCGGTGCATTGCATAAGCCAAAAGGCATGCGACGGTAGGCGAACGTTCCGTAAGGACACGTGAATGTTGTCTTTTCTTGATCATGAGGGTCGATGGGAATTTAAAAGTAACCCGAGAAACCATCGAGAAAACAATAGTACTCATTTCCCGCTAATCTCTCAAGCATTTGATCCATAAACGGTAGTGGAAGAGGTTCTTTTGGGTGGATTCATTTTAATTTTGTAGGTAATGCATAAACGCCATCCCCCGTGAACCTATCGAGTCGGAAATCAATTCATTTTCTCATTTTCATCAACGGTTAAGCCACCTTTTTCGGTACGCAACATGTACGGGGCATTTTCCCAAGGGAATATCCAGATCGGGTTCAAAATTAATCCAGCGTCAAGAGTTTTTTTAACCTCCTTTTTGATGCATCGTAGGATTTTTGGATTCACTCGTCTTTGTGGTGTTGAATCCAGTCGGTTTTTGTCCTTTTCCATAGAATCTTTGTGAGTACAAAAATTCCGGGTGGTTTATACCTTTGATGTCGGAGAGTTTATCCAAGGGGATGGCTTGCTTTTGTGTGACTTCAAACCTTTATTGAGAGCCGCTTTTTCCTGACACTCAGTCGTTACCCAATTATGACAGGCAAACTTGTTGTCTCCTTTCAAAAATGCGTATGCGAGAAGAGGATGGTAGTCCTTATTGTTCGGACTTTGGGAGGGTTCATCTAATTGGAAGATTTATAAGTTTTAGCTTTCACAAATTTTAAGTTCTTTTGAAATTTCAAGGCAAATATTTCTCCATTGGTTAGGGAGGGGATGAATGGATCATCATTGGGAAATGAGTTCAAGAGAAGAATATCCCCTTCTAGGTCATAGTAAGAGTCATCAACTTCATTGAAGTAAATTGGATCATCGTCAATAGCGGGAAAGCATGACTTCCTCGAGTGTAAATCACTTATCCCCGAAGGGATGAGAGGGGTCGGAGAGTCAGGTAGAATCGATCGTGGGTCATATTAAGGATCTAGTGGGATTGCCCACTTGCGATCACATCGGTAGAAACGAGAACTTCTTGAGATTACTACTCACAAGCCAATTTCAATGACGTCAATTCGGTTTGCAGTCATTTCATTCGTAATTTAGATGAGTATCTCGATGTTTGGTCATGATTGAAATGTTTATGGCTTCTTTTTCCAACACGAAGTAGTTAATTCTCCTTCATTATACATAATCAAAGGCACATCGGTCTTTAAGAAGGATCTCCCAAGTATTTAGTGGGAACTCCGGGGGCGTGGGCATCAATGTCTGTACGACTACAAAAGTCGGAACGGGTATTTCGGATCTTTCCTACTTTTATGGTAAACATCTTCAGCGAGATACCAGGATCGGTTGTGGTAATCGATACGATCTACAAGTTCACGAGTACATACCAGTTAGGAGTGGTTCCAGAAGAGGGAAGTTTTTCCACACGGATATTGCTTGATATTTATGCTAGCGCAAGACTCGGCAAAGCTAAGCATCTTCCATTCTGGGGGAAAATCACACAGGTATGAGACTTTGCCGGGGTCTCTAAGTTTTTTCGGGTATAATTGTTTAGGATGACGCCAGAACATATGCTCATTCAAAGGATTTTATAGTTCTAGCAATAATTTCACTTAATTTTTCTTTGTGTTTCCAATTAAAGCTAAGAGTAGAAGCAAATTTTGGCATAAGAATTCAAAGATCCGCACTAGCTTATTTCAAACCATATCTTGATATGATTTTGTAGAATTCTCTCAAGTTGGTCGTTAGCTTTTTAACGGCGATTTTCTCATTACGTCTCCTAAAGGATAAGAATTGACGGTTTCGGGGTTAGGCATCGGGCATAACGGGCATCCAACAATACGGGTTTAGAATTTTGGTACTTGAGGTTGTACTTAGACAACCGGAGGTTTGGACGTCTTGTGGTGTTTTCATTGTCAAAGGAAGCACCGTGTCCTTTGTCACTCTGTTTTCACGTTCCATACTTTAGGAATCGTGGGTCACTTGATAGAAACACACTTCGGGTGGTATACCCTTCAAGTCTACCTTCGGGCGTAGTAATGGTAAATTATTGGGAGTATCCGTAAACTAGATGTCGAATGCGTATT
Organism: Tanacetum coccineum; assembly: GCA_026074375.1. NCBI lineage: Eukaryota > Viridiplantae > Streptophyta > Magnoliopsida > Asterales > Asteraceae > Tanacetum > Tanacetum coccineum. The sequence goes on from BQNB010001480.1 coordinate 32,019, forward strand.
GGAATTTACAAACTTGGAAAGCATGTCCGTTAAATTGATCATTTGATTTTGTAAATTTTGGTTTTGGTCTTGCATGTTTCTCATAGCCGCATCATTAGCCTTGACGTAGCTTTCAAAATCGGTCTTTGTCACACCTTGTGTTTGCGGAGCTGGAGCTTGGTAAGGTGGAGCTTGGTAAACCGGGGGTTGATTAATCAGAGGTCGATAAATTTGGCTTTGGTTGTAATTATTTCCCCTGTTTTGGTTGTAACGGTTTTGGTTATTTCCTTGGTTTTGTTGAATAAGGGGAAAACCGGGAGGTCGAATTTGATTAGCAATCGGGGCTCGGTAACCAGTATTTCCTTGATTGAAATTAGCTGTTGTTGCTTGGGAAACAAATTCTTGAATATTATCATGATAAACGTTGCCATCGGTGGCGGGACAATTTTGGTAAGAATAAGCACCACCACAAGTAACACAACTTTCCTCGACCGCTTTGACAGGAGTGGGAGCTTGGGTTTGGTTTTTCTTTTCGAGAAGTAAAGCTTTCACCATATCTTTAAGTTCAGCAAACAACGGGAGAAGTATCGGGGTTGAAGAGCTTCGAACATACTTTTATGCAAACACAGTTTTGCTCAGTGAATTAAGAACTTTGGTTTTGCTTTAATGATTTCTTAGGCAATCACGAGGCATTTTATCCAAAAAGTTACCACCCGCGGCGGAATTCAACGAATCTTGATCATTAGAGTTCAAAGCATTATAGAAAGTATCGAGTGAATGTAACTCCGAGATCAATGATGTGGGCACCTTATGCTCGAAGAAGATCATTGAACGGTTCTTGCCTCGTAGAAAGTGTTCATCAAATCGTTGTGGAAATCTTGTGATTTCATTTTGAAGATTTGCTTGTTTTGGAAGGAGGGAAAAGAATTTGTTGATAGGGATTTTCGACACAAGATCACTTCCCATGTGAAGAATCGTTGAGGGGGTTCTTTTCAAGCCAAATTCGGGTTGCTGCACCCTTAGGGAAAATGGGAAAAAGCATAAGCCTTCACCGACGGTACTCGGAGTTCAGAAATTTCATCGTTAGGAAGTGTCTTGTTGAATAAGGATGTGAGCATGAGGGTCTTCCTTGTCATGTCCGAAGAATTGTTTGTTTTGAACGAGGGTAAGCAAACCGTGCTTAAGCTCAAAGTTGTCCGCGGTAATCTCGGGCACAACGATGGCATCCTCGTAACCCACGGTGGGTGCTTCGAGCAATTGAGCCATAGTACGATTATCATCCATTGTAACTACGGGAATAGGTTCAACAAGATTGAATGGTACAACAAAAGTCGGATTAACTTGTTGTTGTTGACGGTTAGAATTACGAGATTGAGAACGAGTGCGCATGCACTAAAATGTAAAAAGAAAATTTATACTTATTTTTTTTAATTTTTTAATTAAATTTTTTTTTGGTTTTTCAACAATGTATTCACAATAAATTTTAAATACGGACAATGAGATAAGACACTTAAACCTGATAATCAACTCGCTTCTCGGTAACTCTTCAAAAGAAAAACGCACAAAAGAGTTTGTTTAACTTTCGAAGGTGAGCCGTACGTCGCAAGAGACACAAAAGGTAAGTTTTTGATTATTTGGTTCGGGAACTTATTAATGGATAATACTTCAATTAAAAGTATTATTTGTTCGTGTTCTTTTACCAACTTGGTGAATTTTTTTATTTTTTTATATATTTTTTTTATTTTTTATGGTTAATGTTTTTATATTTTTGGTTTTTCTTGTTTTTTTTATATTATATATACTAATAAAAGAAAAGAAAATTCTTTTTGTATATATATATTTTTTTTATTTTTAATTTTTTATGAAAATAAACAAATTAACTTCACAAGGAAGGATCTTCAATTTTCAAACAACTTCAACAATCCTCACCGGCAACGGCGCCAAAAACTGATCACTGTTTTTGATCTACACCTTTTTATAATATATAATATATAACTATAAATATAAGATATACTTATAATATATAATATATAAAGATAAGAGGGTAAGAATCAAAAAATCACAGTTATAGTAATCCGGGAGTATGATTCCCAAGTCGTTATCTTCAACGAGGAATGCAATTGAAAGTCGAGAGTCGTTTTGAGAATCGAAGCTTGAATAGGACAAGATTGATATTGGTTTTCTAAAACTACAAGAAAATTAAGGCAAAAACTTAAAAATACTTAAGGGAAAACAAATTTTAACTCAAAACGCAAAACGGGTGTCTTAAACGGGACCTAAAAACCCTAAATTATCAAAATTTAAGCCTAAAATGATCTTTTTAGTTTTTGTAAGACTTAATTGACTAAAAATCTAAAACAAAGAAAACTAGACTAAAAACGAAGGTGTTTTGGGGCTTATAAAACTATAAAGACTAGTGGACGGGTTCAATACCCGTTCTTTAAAAATCGAAATTTTGCAATTTAAATCCTACGAAAGCAAATCTATTTTTTCTAGGTTCAAAATGTTAAAAGATAATTTTCTAAAAAAGAATTATATTTTTTTTGACCTTTTTTATAATTTTTTATGAATTAAAACGATTTTAAAGAAAATTAAATATAAAAAATACTAAACGTTTTATAAAAATTCTGAAAAAATTCTGAAAATTTGCTTAAACTATGACAATCCTAAGAAAAATAAGGCAGGCAAAAAGCTTATCAATTTAAGTTTGTTTAAAAAATCAAAACGGGCTTATAAGCTAAATGGGTTAAAAAGGTAATAAAACAATAATAAGTGCAAAGAATGACGGATGAGCTAATGTAGCACAATGGTTGAGTGTGTTGGGTAAAACTTTTGGGTGTGGGGTTGAGGTCCCGGGTTCGAGCCTTGCTCACCCGGGGCTTCCCCTACACCCAAATGTTTTTGCAAAGTCCATTTTTTATAACTTTTTAAAACACTTAAAAATAAGCAACTTTTGCAAAGACACATTTTTATAATGCCGAATAAGCCACATAGAAGGGCTAAGAAAGACAGAATAAGCCCAAACTATACTAAACCACTAAAATGCTAACTTTTGGCATTTTTAAGCTCAAATAAGCAAACCAAATAGAGAAATAAGCTAAATTAGATAATAAGCTACACTAAAATCAGGCTACAAGATACGAAAATAAGCAACCCAATAAGCCTAGAATGAGCTTATGAGCTCAGCAGTACAAACTTTTAAGTTAATACTGCTAGTTAACAACTTAAGACTGCTAGGCTATTTTCTAACTTAAATAAGCTAAGGCAAAGCAAGTGGCTTATAACAGCTTATTGGCTAGACTAATAAGCAAGAACAAACCAAAATAAGCAAAAGAATTTAAGTATAATAGCTAAGATAAGACATAATTACTTGAAGGCTTTAAACACTTAGAATATTTTAAGCTTCATGCAATTTAAGCTCAAATAAGCCTTACCTTAAAGTAAATTAAGCTAAAAGGGAATTTAAACTACATAATAAGCAATTTAAGTAAATTAAGCTACAGAAGTGAGCAAATAAGGCCAGAAAATCAAATAGCACTTTAGCATACAACTTAAAATCAAAATGACACTTATGCCTACTTTTGAGCGTAATTTTAAGCAGGTAAAAGGAACTTTTGGCAATGAGGAATTATATTTCTAGAAGAAAGCTTTATCCAAAAGATTACTCAAATAAAAAAAATAAAAAAAAAAAAAAAAAAACCAGCTTTTTGAATCATAGTTTGAAAATCAACGAGGACGCAAGAAAAAGCTTGTTGAAATGCTTAAAAACTCAGCATATATTGAATTCATCTTTTTATTATGAAAAGACAAATCTGCTCTCATTTTGAGCTTAAAAACAAAATAGACAAATAAGCTAATTTTATAGAAAACTGGAGTTCAAATAGATGATCATTACCCTACAAAAACTACTTGTAAACTAAAAAATCAAATCCTATAAACTAAAATTTACCTATTATTTTTTAAGATTGAAAAGTGCTACTTATACCCAAAATGCTATCTGATGCAGTTTGCACATGAATGACCAAAACATTAAACTAACAAATGCAGGCTTGAAGTTTTGCTTCTAGCATTTATAAGACACCAAAATAACAACTAATGCACTGAAGTTAAAAGCTAGAGAAGACTAGAGCTTAAATTGCAAACTATCTTGAATTAAGCTAACAGTTTCTTCTACTAGCAAATTTGATTTAACTTGATCTAAACCTAATAAATTCTTTAAAATCCAAACTTATAAACTAAAAATTCAAGTTTAAAAACAGTCCAAAAGGTATAATTACCTTTGGCAGTACTAACTTAGGTTAGTACTGCCTTGTGCCAAACACCCCTTTAAACTATTAAACCTCTATTCAGTTATAAATTTTAGTAAAGCTATTACTCCTTAATTACATATAAGTAAAAAAGCTATAATAGACCTAATTAACAAATCTAAACAACTTAATAAGCAGAATTAATAAGCTTCAAGACTATGCTAATATTTTTGGTGTTTTTGACTGTTTTATAACAAATTATGCAAACTAAAGATTTTAAACTACAAATTAAACACAATAAGCATAAATCAACTATAATAAGCACAAATAAGCTACCTAAACAACAATAAGCAGAAATTAAGCAAAATTAAGCTACATAGCAGATTTAAAGCATGAAAAGGTAAATGAAGATTACAAAAACTTAAATGACAATAATCTAGAAAATTACAATAAGCTAAAACTATTTTTACACTACTCCTATATTAAGCTAGATGATAATGTGAGTGAAGGAGATCTTGTATTTATAGGCTTGAGAAGAAGCTTCTGGGTCTCAAACGCTCCTTTTGATCTTTTAATCTCATGCGTCCATTTCTTGCAATCATTTGATCCTCATTCAAGGCGTTTTGAATCAATAAATGTGCACTCGGGATTGCGGTGGCAATTCCTTGTGTCAGAGGCTTTGTGTTTCTTTTGCACTGGATTTAGTGTAAATTTCCCATCATTTGGTGTGTTTGTTTGCTTCCAACGTGTCATTCCCTTTGTGTAAATGGACCAATAACAGCTCTTGAGGTGACGTTTCTTTGTTGAGTTATGGCTTAGTACTCTAATCTTTGTTCCACGTAGCCAATTGGGATTTACCCTTTGTTTTTTATGCAGGGTAAAATGAAAGAGACGGTGAATAGTAAAAACGGGTTTTCCAACGCTTCTTTTCTTTTCTTTTTATAACTTTCTTTGACCCGGGAGTATGGGTTTGGCTTGGGCTTGTGTAAAAGGAAATTGGGCTGGTGTATATCTTGGGCTCGGGTAAATGGTTTTATGCTTATATAAGAGATAACAACCGTTATCTCTTTAATAAAAAGGAGATAACGATGTTAGGGTTTAGGGACTATTTTTGTGAATTTGGTTTAACATTAAGGCTAATTTGGGTATTTTGAGGGTTTTGGTGTTTTGTGGGTTGACCATTGTTGACCAAGGGTTGACTTTTGATGACCTTTTGCTAGAAACTTTCGGCTCTTGTGCACTATATCGTTCGTATTGTGTTGGTCAGGTTTTGACTGTTTTCTTATGATTTTTGCAATATCCGTACCTACACATCACAAGTGACAAAACAAGCAATATACAAGCATAATTTGAACAATTTAATTATTTAGTTGACGTCCCCATAACGGTCAAGTTTCCGATCATCCCAAACTTACATACTTTTACAAAAGTAGTGATATCGGCCACTTTATACAAAACTATACATCGTTGATTTTTATCCACGTATCAATGAATAATCGATCCTTCCAAGTATTTCATCGGTTTAAGTTTAGTGAACCGACTATCAATCATCCTTTTCTTTTTTTGATGCATTTTTTATTTTTTATTTTTTTTACCATAAATCTCGGTGCAATTTCACCGTCTTCACAATTATAATTCATCCGGATAATTTTTCATTTAACACTTCATCTTTGGACATAATACATAATCGCGTAAGTAGCAAAATACACGAGCTACATATTTTCCCATTGCATTTTGCAATTTGCTCCAACCATAGCTTAAAACGTAATCACCACTAAATTATACAGTTAAATGCTAACACTACGCATATTTGCAACTAGTCGAACTTCTTCACATCACGATAATTATGATATTTAGATGTGAATGTGCTATTTTGAATTTCAACCATGGATCAACGTTTTGCAAAATACTATGCTTCACGTTCCACCCGAGAATAATGAGTTTGAAGGCGAGATCATCCATGTAGAGCCGACTTTCGTCTGGCACATTCCCAACCTGGCTGCTTAGTGCCCAGCTTTTGACACCCCACAGAGACTAGTATCGGGACTCACGGACCTTAGGTTTCAAAAACTCTCAGGTTTCCCGTATATACATAGCTTTTAAAATAGAATAGTCAAAGTTCAAAAGCATATTTAAATTTAACAAAAAGAAATCTATTTATTAATTCACCTTTAAATATTAAACATTTATGCAATTATAACCCTCGACCTTTTAGAAGGCTGCAACATCGGTTGTGAGCCGGCAAGATGCATCAAACTTTTATCAGTCTCGGATTTTTATTCTTACTATGGGCTTTCTTTAGAAGACTACCACATCGGTTGTGAGCCGGCAATAGGTAGTAAACTTTTATCAGCCCACAGTTTATATTTATTATTATATTATTTAAAATTTTTTTTTATCATTTTATCATCATTTTTCATTTTTTTTATTATATTTTTTATATAGAGAAAACTTCTTTTAAAAAAATTCAAGTATAAGTTTGAACTAAGACTAAACTTTTTGCTATACTTTACATAAAAATTATTGATTTAAGTTTAATCTCCAAAAACAGCACGTATTATTAATCCGGTTAGGAGCTTATGGGAGAAAAAGGCACAAATTACATACATGAGCTCTTAAGATTTCTAAATAATCCTTGTTTAGCATCCCACTCATACTTAACTCTATCATTTTTCATTCTTCGCGAATTTCCGCGAACGCTTTTAGCACTTAAAATTAATTTTTTTTAAAAAGGATGGGCGGGGGAGAGGGGGGGAACTGGGGGAGGGGCAGAGGTGTGGTGGGGGGGAGGCGTGGGGCGGGAGGGTAGTGAGGCGACGGGACGAGTAGCAGGTAAGGGGGGGGTGGGGGACTTTGTTTTTATTTCTAAAAGTTAAGGAACAAGCTAGAGCTCAACACGCTCGATCGAGTCAAAATTAAATTCTTATTCTACCTAGCAGGAAAGTCAAAATTGTGACAAAAAACCTTATTTTATTTTTGAATTTTTTTTTATATTTTTGAAATTTTGGTGGAAAAACGGGGTACGTGAGAACAACGGCTGCAGGCATAATCAAATCGATAGATCCCCCCATACTAGAATTAAACATTGTCCTCAATGTTTTAAGAAGGGCTCTACGTAAATCCTAAGCCGTTTATTAAGTATGCTAAAGATAAACGTTAGTCGATAAGATTAGGGTATTGTATTTCCCAATCTAATTGCAAAGCAAGGCTAGGAAGCTAGAGTGGACCGGGACAAAAACACACCAACATGAGAGTCTTCAGAGAATTTTGGTTCAATCCTACCAAAAAATCAAAAGCTACTACACCAACAAGAATTGGAAGAGTTACAGCTCCTCACATAACATAGTAATAGAAGAAACATAGAAGGTAAGCATAATGGTGCCTCCCTCGTAAGTGCTTGTTTAGGGTCACTAGCTTGTCCATCCTCGATTCATTTGTCCTTGGGGAAGGTTTGGAGATCTGGGACAACCAATTGTGGTACGTCCCCTCTAAAGTAGTGCTTAATTCGATGACCGTTCACCTTGAAATTTGGCCCAGAGTTTTGAGATAACTCGACGGTGCCATATGAAAAGACTTAGGTAATGGTGAACGGTCCGGGGACAACGGATTTTAATTTGCCTGAGAACAATCTTCATCGTGGAGTTAAAGAGGGAGGACTTTGTTCACCAACGTTGAAAAACGCGGTTTTGATATTTGAGTCATGGATCCCTCTTTTGTTTTTCTTTATAGATCAATTGAGTTCTCTTAAGGCATGATCACGAAGTTCATGTAGTTTCTGAGTTAAACCTTACGATGTTCACAAGCGGTCTCAAGGTCAAAGTTTGCATGCTTTAAGGCCCAGTAGGCTTTGTGCTCGAGCTCGATCGGTAGATGACATGCCTTTCCGTATACGAGCTTGTATGGGGTACACCCGATAGGTGTTTTGTAAGCTGTACGGAAGGCCCATAGTGCATCATCTAGTCTTAATCCGACCATGAAGGCGTGTTCTCACCCACGGTCCTTTCAAGAATTCGTTTCAAGCCACGACTGGATACATCACTTGCCCTACTTGTTTTATGGGTGATTACACGGTGGAGAGACGGTGAGTAACTTCATATTTAAGCATGACCCTTTGCAAACTGGTCATTATAAAAATGGGTTCCGCACTGAATCACTTATGATAGCACGAGGGGCACCAAATCGGGCGAAGAGAGATTTAAGAAATTTGCAAACAACTCGGGCGTCGTTTGTGGGGAGCGCTTTCGCTTCAACCCATTTTGACAAATAGTTGACCGCCACAAGTATGTATTTGTTCCCTCGTGAAGGCGGGAACGACCCCATGAAATTAATGCCCTACACGTCAAAGATCTCACAAACTTGGATGGAATTTTGAGGCATTTCATCACGTTGCGAAATTTTTCCTTGACGCTGACAAGTGTCACATCGGGTGACCAAGTCATGGGCATCTTTGTAAATCGTGGGCCAATAAAATACTGAGTCAAAAACCTTTTTGGCTGTGTAGTTGGCACCGTAATGTCCCCCGATGGGTCTACTATGACAAGCTGTGAGGATGTCAACAGCTTCTTGGCCAGCAACACACCACCGGATCATTTGATCCGGAATATTTGAAACAATAGGGGTCATCCCAAAAGTAGTGTTTAACATCCTTGAAAAACTTGTTCTTTTGTTAGGATGACATCCCTTTAACAATGAAGTTCCCTGCGTGGTAATTTGCATAATCGGTATACCACGGGGTACTTAAGTCACTACGAGAAGTCACCATATTAAGTGTCTCGAGAGGAAACTTTTCATTCACCTCCTTTGGGTCGAGCACATTTTCATACGGATTTTAATCGGGAAAGATGATTGGCACGAGATTCTCAGCTCCTTTTGTGTCAATTACGTTGAAATCGAACTCTTGAAGGAGGAGAACCCACCAGAGCAATCTCGCCTTGGAATCTTTTTTAGCAAAGAGATATTTTAAAGCAGAGTGATTTCGTATACACTACGCTTTTGTCAAGACGAGTATGATCGGATTTTTCAAAGGCATTCACCACCGGCTAAATTTCTTTCTCCGTCGTGGTGTAATGCGATTCTGCCTCGTTGATTGTTTTACTAGCATAGTGTATAGGCTAAAGTGTTTTTCATGACGTTGCCCCAAGACTGCACCTATAGCAAAGTCGCTTGCATCGCACATAAGCTCAAAGGGTAGGTCCCAGTCTGGAGCAATCAAGATTGGAGCTTCGGTAAGTTTTTTCTTTAATGTTTGAAAAGCTTGAATACAATCATCGGAGAAAATGAACGGAGTATTCTTCTCAAGGAGATGAGTCATCGGTCGGGAAATTTTGGAAAAATCCTTAATGAACCGTCGGTAGAAACAGGCATGACCGAGAAAAACTCTGACCCTTAACGGTGGTGGGATGAGGTAACTTAGCAATCACATCGATTTTGGCTTTATCAACCTCAATCCCTTTTTTGGAAATCTTATGGCCAAGGACAATGCCTTCCTTTACCATAAAATGACTTTTTTCCCAATTAAGACAAAGATTGGTGTCTTCACACCTTTGAAGCATCTTGTCTACACGACGAGAGGCAATTTTTCCAAATAAGGACGAAAAGTCGTCCATGAAGACTTCCATCGTTTTTTCGATCATATCATGTTAGATTAGCCATCCATAACACCTTTGGGAAACGTGGACCGATGCATTGCATTAAGCCCAAAAGGCTGCGAGGTAGGGCAACGTACCGTAGGGACTCGTGAATGTTGTCTTTTCTTGATCATGAGGGTCGATGGGAATTTGAAAGTAACCCGAGAAACCATCGAGAAAATAATAGTACTCGTTTCCCGCTAATCTCTCGAGATTTGTTCCATAAACGGTAGAGAAATTGGTCTTACGAGTGGCTTTATTTAACTTGCGGTAGCATTGCATAACACGCCAGCTCGTATAATCCAATCGGAGTCGGGATCAATTATTTTCATCCATTTTCCACAACGGTAAAAGCCTCCCTTTATTTGGTACGCAAGTACGGAGCTTAACCCAACGGACATATCCGAGATGGGTAAATTAATTCGGGTTCAAAACGTTTTTTCCAACCTCCTTTTTGTGTGTGTGTCGTGGATCTTTGGATTCACTCGTCTTGGTGTGAACGACGGTTTGTTAGTCCTCTTCCATAAGAATTTGTAGTACAAAATTCGGGTTACACCTCCTTAATGGCGCGAGTGTTACCAGCGACTGGCTCGCTTGTGCGACTTTAAAACCTTTATGAGAGCGACTTTTTCCTCGACACTCAAGTCTTTAGCAATTATAACAGGCAACTTATTGTCACCTTCCATAAATGCGTATTCGAGATGAGGAGGTAAGTCCTTGAGTTCGACTTTAGGAGGTTCATCAATTGAAGATTTATCAGTTTTAGCTTCACAAACTTTAAGTTCTTTTCAACAAATAATCAAATTTGGTCTAGCTAAATAAACCCTTAAGCTCCTCGCCTCATGAGTTGACCGGTTCCGCAAGCGAACATAAAACAATAAACTGTTATGTCTTAACATTTGCAATAATTCATCCAGTGCACAATTTTATTTCTAAACCACACGGCCCAACAATTAAGATCTACAAACCAAATGTAGCCTGCTAGCCTAATTACCAAATATTTCCAATCTAATCCAAAAGGCCCAATAGTTAAAAAAACAAACAAGATTATAAGAATTAGTAACCACACGTGGCCAAAATTTAGAATTCTATTCTACAAAAAAAACAAGCAGCGAGAATCGAACGAAACGAGTCCCAGGCATTATTATTCTTACTATACTAAACGATTTTTCTTAAACTTTAAACAAGCTAAATTTGAACTTATGTTAATAAGACCTTTATTAGATACGAAGCTCTTTAAACTAGAGACTAAATGAGATCGATCCAAGTAAACTCACGGACATAAAATAAGCAAGCGATTTAGATAAAGATCTATTCATTTCTCTCATCAATAATAAAAATAAATTTGATGTTATAAGACGAATAAGCACATAAGCTCATAAAAATTTATCTAATCGATATAAGCTCAAGTTAAAACTAAAAAGCTATGTAGAAGTTTTTCAAATTAGAAAAGATGAGCTTCTGAAAACAGCAAAACAATTTAAGCACAACGATAAGCCAAATCTGAGCTTATTTGGGCTTATTATTTCGACAAGCTTGAAAAACTAAGTTGATTGAATCGTAAAAGCTTAAAAGAGCTTATAAGAGTTTATCATTTAGCTTTTGAGAATGATAAGCCACGAAAATAAGCACGTATAATCAGCTTATGGAATAAGCTACAAGAAAAGAAGTAAAAACGAGAGATTAAGCACCACATTAGCAAAACAAGATCTTAAATCAACTTTAAAACATCTTTAATACATCATTACATTAAACTTGTGAAATAAGAAACGTACAATAAGCAGAAAAAAATAAAATAAGCTATTTCAAAACTAAAATAAGCTAAAAATGCAAATCTAAACTAAGAAAAATAAAACTAACTCACTCTTACAAATGAAGGGAGCGTTGTTTTTATGCAAGGGGTAAATTTGTAACTCTAGCCCAATTATTTCATAATGAATTAACCAATCATTTGGCTTGGTGTGTGTTTCATCGGATAGCAGTCTGCCAAAGGATTGATCCACCGTTCTTCATACGCCACATGTCCTTTATCATAGCTTCATTTGTGAGCCTTTATTTTCATCCGTTTGATCTCCAAAATTAGAAAATTGAAACGAAATGTGAAGTATAACTTTTTATCCACCACATGGCACAATACCATTTGCCTATATCATTTGAATGGGAGATCATGTGACAATATAACGAATTGATTCACATGCATGTGACGTGATGTCACGCATACATTATCAACACATAAACTTATTATTTCACATTGATTTAAGTATTGGGCTTAGTGAATTTGACTTGGGCTGGTCCGGCCTATAAAATGGGTTACGGGCTGGCCCAATAAACAATGAAGGCACTGTTGGACTTGAATTTTTGCGCTCATTCTATTCTCGTGCTCGGTTTTGTCCGGTTTGTCTTTTCTTTTGTCCATTTCTTTAATATCCGTACCTGCACATACACAAACACAAAAACAAGCATATATTTGTAGTTTTATTATGTTTTTGGTCTTTTGGGTTTGTTTTACAAGGTAAAAAGTATGTATAAAATAGCGAATACCAGTACCACCATAAGTAACACAACTTTCCTCGACCGCTTTGACGGGAGTGAGAGCTTGGTTTTGGTTTTTCTTTTCGAGAAGTAAAGCTTTCACCATATCTTTAAGTTCAGCAACATCGGGAGAAATACCGGGGGTAGAACTGCTCGAACTCACTTTGGCAACAACCGGTTTGTTACGTGAATTACGAACTTTGGATTTGCTTTCAATGATTCTTAGGCAATCACGAGGCATTTTATCCAAAAAGTTACCACCCGCGGCGGAATTCAATGAATCTTGATCATTAGAGTTCAAAGCATTATAGAAAGTATCGAGTTGATGTAACTCCGAAAATCCATGATGTGGGCATGCTCGAAGAAGATCATTAAATCGGTCCCATGCCTCGTAGAAAGTTTCATCAAATCTTTGTTGAAATCTCGTGATTTCATTTCGAAGATTTGTTGTTTTGGAAGGAGGGAAAATTTTGTTGATGAATTTCGAAACAAGATCATCCCATGTTAGAATCGATCGAGGGGGTTCTTTTTCAAGCCAAATCCGGGCTGCACCCTCGAGAGAAAATGGGAAAAGCATAAGCTTTACCGACGTACTCGGGACATTCGGGAACTTCATCGTAGAAGTGATCTTTTTGAAATAACAGATGTGAGCATGAGGGTCTTCTTTGTCATGTCTGAAGAATTATTTGTTTTGAACGAGGGTAAGCAAACCATGCTTAAGCTCAAAGTTGTCCGCGGTGATTTCAGGCACAACGATGGCATCCTCGTAACCCACGGTGGGTGCTTCGAGCAATTGAGCCATAGTACGATTATCATCCATTGTAACTACGGGAATAGGTTCAATAAGATTGAATGGTTCAACAAAAGTCGGATTGACTTGTTGTTGTTTACGGTTAGAATTACGAGATTGAGAACGAGTGCGCATGCACTAAAATTTAAAAAGAAAATTTATACTAATTTTTTAGTTTTTTATTTTAGCTTTTTTAAAGATAAGTTTTTGGCAGTAATTCGAGTAATTGGTGTGGATCGCGTGTAGTTTTGCATTCTCTAACATTCTCGGAAGTGTTTTTTAAAGTTCCGGAAGCATCTTAAAGTTAGCATTCCACTCTCAGAAAGTCGTTATTTTTTCTTCTCCTTCGATCATTTTTCTTGTAGTTTTGGCAAGTTCAGTAATTCGTTTTTTTGTGTAAAAGGGATATATATGACCTTTCGGTTCTATCGAAAATCGTATATTAGGTGCTTATTCTCAAACTCGGTTTTATCGAGTTTTATAAGTTTCACATTTTTGGTTCTATCGAAAATTGTGAATAAGATGTTGATACGTTTAATCTTGAAAATAAGCTTTCAAAGTCATAACATACATTCATTTCACGGTTTTTATCGTGAATTGGAGTATTGAAAAACAATTTTTTTCAAATTCTGAAAATTCGGAAATCAAATTCGGTTTTATCGAATTTGATATTAACGGACTTTTGGATTATCTAGTGATCATAAATTTCGGTTTAATCGAATTTGTGGTTATTAATAATCCATAATTGTTGAATTTTTCAAAATTTGGTTTTATCGAGTTTGAAGTTCAATCGAGTTTTGGGTTTTATCGAGTTTAGAAGCAAGATTATTCCGAGTTTTTAAGTTTTTAAGAATAACCAGTATTTGTTAGTATTTGTTGTCCGAGTTTGTGCACTGTTCGAGAAGTTTATCGATATTCAAACTACTTGTTATCCGTGAACAGTGTTGTCCGAATTTGACAACTGTTACCGAGTTTGATACTATTCTCAGAAATATCACTCATTTTCATCTACAAAGATCCAATCTTTGAATCATAAAGACATTCGACAATCCAATAACATATCATTAATCCCTTTGCTGATGCCGGTTCTAAGACTAGGCCTCGCCTATGCTTTGAAAGGGGTAGTTATATTACCGTGGGCAAGTAGATTCAGACGATATCTAAACTGAAGAGAGACAACCGGAAGTGGCTTCTCAAAGCACTTGATGAAGGCCCTTATGTGTTTAAGATTTTCACTCCCGAAGGCTCGACAATACCACGATTGCAAACTGCAGAGGATCTTGAAGGTGATGACTTATTGCTCCAAGATGCTGAAATGGAGGTTCACGAATATGATTCTACTTTCCCTATTTAATGAGATTTACAATTATGTGGATGCTTGCACTTCGACAAGGATATGTGGAAACGATTAAACGTTTTATGAGGGAAACTAGTACAAAACAAGTTGTCTAGAGAAACGCGTTTTACGAACGAATTTTGATCATTTGTTTGCTGAAACCAGGGAATCACTTGTTTCTTCTGACTACAACCGTTTTTGCTCAGTTAATGAATGATATGGAACGAAATAACATAACTTTCAACTGTTACAATTAACCAAAGTTTCTGAATATTTGCAACCAGAAAGGTTGAAATAAGTGACTCAAGTTCGTCTTGCTAAAACAATTGAAGTGGATTCGATCGATGATCTTATTTTTATTACTTCAGCAATTTGAGAAACTAGTTAATGCTTCAAGAGCAAAGAAGTTAGAAAAGTCTCATGACCCCTTGCTTTAGAAGCACCACGGGTTCATCCCTAAACAAAAACATCTTATTAGGTGACACATCCTAAAACGTCGTGGTTATTATGATGAGAGTCCAGCAGGAGATGGTTCACAACAATTCTGAAGATCCTCTAGTCTCTGCGATGTTGCTACTTGCAAAAGCCATTACTCAAAATATCTCTAATCCAACAAATAATCGTCTCCGTGCTATTCAATCCAACAACCAGAATTCAATCAATCATTCCAAAGGAGACAGTTGAATATTCAAAAAGCAAGAAATTCCTTGTAATACTGGAAGAAATAGCAGACGAGCTTATGTTCAAGAGGAAGTTGTTGAGGGAATGAATGCTCCAAAAGAGACTGGAAATGTTCAAAGGACTCTTTGAACTTCATCTTCAGGCAATACTTCAACTGTTCAATGCTACAACTGCAGTGGAAAAGGACATTATGCTAGGAATTGTCCAAAGCCAAGGGTTCGTGAACTCAAGTATTTCATGGAGCAAATGTTGCTGGCAAAACAGGATGAAGCTGGGCGTAATTCTTATTGATGACAAATGATTTTCTCTTTGCTTGATGCATCAAGATGAAAAAATGAAAACTCAGTGCAAACAGATGCCTTAATGACATAATCAACAACCAACTATCATACTTCTGAGATGGGAATCAAGCTATGATTCTGCATTTATAAGTGAGGGACAAGCTTCACCATCGATGAGAATAATGAACCAATGTATCCAACTCATACTAAAATTATTAACAGTACCATTGGTGATGATCAAATTAATAGCAATATTAAATTTGATTCATTCAAGGGAAATGTTAATAGTGGCAGTGTTGAAAAAGATACACATGTTCCTGATCTATGTGCATAAAAAACTTGCTAGAAATGCATACAAGGAAGCTAATAAAAAACAACAAATATTTACTAGTCAGGCTTGAGATGTGTTTAAAAAAAAATAAAAAACGACGGGTTCGAATTTTGGAAAACTTTAACAAGGATAATAATATCTCATCAAACATTTCTTAAAAAGCTGAAACGGGGCAAACGTTATAATAAACAAGCTCAGTCTCAATTAGTTCGTGATCGAGATATCATTCGAGATCTCAAAAACAACGAGATAAATTAGATTTAGATGTCAAAAATTACAAACGGAAAAATGAGGAATTACAAAAGACTCATTCAATTTAAAAAGGAATAATTGGGTGAAAAAGATATACTATCATATCCAATATCTAGATCTGAGGCCAAACTGAAAAAGAAGTGATCTGATTTTGAAACTTGGTAATCTCTTTACAAGGAATATTTATGCTTGGACCCAAAACCAATGTCTTGATGATCAACAATTAAAACATTGTTTGAGGAAACCGAATCCTATACAATTGAAGCAACAAGCAATTTCAAAAGTTCCAAAGTTATATTTGCATCTAGTTTGGGTAATTTCAGAAATTCCTTTAAATATGTTAGATATTCTGAGGACACTCTTGATGATGCTTTCAAAAGTCAACAAAAAATGAAATAAAAATGAATGATCCAATTGTTGTTGCGAATAAACAAAATTGTTGGACAATTAACTACAAACAATTAAATGCGCTTTATGAAGATTTTGTTCCTCAAAAAGAGCTTTCTGTTGAGCAAAAATATTTTTTATCTTCTTCTATTCACTCTGTTAAGATTCCGGTATCAAAAAATATGCCGAGTGAGTCACCTTTGATCAAAGAATTAGACAAGATAGAAGGTTGTTTTGAAAAGCTGTCTGTGCTAATACAACAGAACTGTAAAAGAGCAAGCATTTTTTACACATCACCGGCAGAAATACAAATTAATGAATTTTGTCAAGATCAAGTTAAACCAATTCTTAACGAGTTGAAGGTTTATCTTGACTTCTTTCGGAATCTATTTCAAAGGGATATAAAAGAAATGAAAGATGTTTTTGAGTCTACAGAAAGTGAGCTTGATGAACTAGAGAAGCAAAATGATTTGTTGAAAGATCAACTTTTGGAAGCATCACTCAAACATGATGTTGAGCTGTGTGTGTTGTTAAATCATGAATGTATAGATAAGATCTTAAATGCTGAACTTCAACAAGTCAAAAAGAAATCTTTTGAGATTCAAGAGGGTTTGCAAGCAAGAATAAAAATTCTTGAAAAAGATGTTCAAAGATGTCAAAAGCAAAGTGTTGATTTTGAATTACAGTTACAACATGAAAAAGAAAAACATAAATGGGATTCAACTTCGAAGAATAAGAACACAAATCCTCTTGATTACTCTTGGATTTCAAAGTTGGAGAAACTTGAGAATGAGAACGTGTCTTTGGATTTTAAAGTACAATCTTTGATAAAAGAACGCGACAATGTCAAACTAGAATATCAAAAGCTTTTCGATTCAATCAAAAAGACACGGTCTCAAACTCAAAAGGAAATGGATGAATTAATTGTTCATGTTTCTGAGAAAACATATGCATATGGTGCTATTCGTGCTGAGAATCAGAATCTTTTATCTACCATATCTGAGTTAAAGACAAGATTGGAAAAAGTTGAAAAAGGTAAGTCTGTAAATACTAAGTTTGACAAAACAAATGGTTATCAATCTCTTCTTTGTGTCACACCACTAAACAAACACGCTTTTCAAAAGAAAACGGATGTTCCCAAAACAGAAGAAAACCATGTTGTGTCAAAACCAGTCACTTTACAGACTTCACCTACCAAACAAACAGGGGCAAATCAAAACACAAATGTCATTAGACCAGGAATGTACAGAGTTGTCACAACACAAGAATCACAAACAAACAAGACTAAGAGTGCTTTATCTTCTACAGGAATGAATGCTACATCTAGAGTTAGAAGACCAATGAGTAGAGATTCACATGTTGCGCACAGTGTCTTAGATAACTCTAAGAAAGCAGCAAAGAATGTAGCAGTTTATGTTAGGAAAAATAAGCAAACAGATAATACATCTGCAAATGTTATTTCGAATAAGGAGAATGTAATTGATGTTGATGTTGCAAACGCTTCTAAAGCGAAAACTTTGTTATGTGTTTCTTGTATGCAAAATGTGCTTATTCCTTGTCATGATAAATGTCTTGCAAAGCTTAAATTGAATGTGCGTTCGAATGTTCGTAGAACCTTCTTCACTAATTCTAGAACATCAAAATCTTCAGAAACTACTTTCGTAGCTCCTAAGACTAGGTTTTCTGAGAAAGAGACACAATCTAAGACTCTAGATACTACTTTCTGTAGTTTCCAAATCTAAGATTGATGTAGAAAGTGCCTCAAATGCTAAGGATAAGGTTTCTAGTGCGTCTAGGATAAAGAAAAGAAATTTGCATGATAAACCGTTAAAACACATCATTAAAGAACAAGATACCGAACAAGTAGACTTTAGGCAAAAGTGGTTTTGAATCACAACCAAAATATATGGACACCCTGTCAGCCGTAAAAAACCGAATGTTCATAATACTCGTTCATATGAGAAACCATCGGTTTCAGTTAAGAAAATGGGTAGTCAAATTGCCCAGTTGTCCATGTGTTGTCTCTTCCTTGTGTTGCAGAGTATTTCAGATCTTTTTTTGTGGTTTTGTTGACAGTGGTTGATTCAAAGCATATGAGGTGATACGTCACTATAGAGAATTTCATTGAGAAATTTCATAAGGGCACCGTATCGCTTTGTGGAACTGATAATTTTGCAGCAATCACAGGCTATGGGTGATTAAATACATGCAATATCACTATTTGGCATGTATATTTATGGTTGAACGTCTTGGACATAACCTCTTCTTTAAGCGTTGGACAATTTTGATATAGATTGAGAAGTGGCTTTTGTTCCAATACATGATACGTAGGAAATCTGGAAGGAGATGATTTGCTCATAGGTGGACGCGAATCTAATTTGTATACTATCTCCATTTCTGACATGGCTGCTTCTTCACCCGTTTGTCTCATGTCCAAAGCAACTTCAACAAAGTCATGGTTATGGCACTGAAGACTGTCACATCTTAATTTTGATACCATAAACGATCTTACCAGACTTGACTTGGTGACCGGGTCTACCAAAGTTCAAATATGGAAAGGATCACCTTTGTTCTGCTTGTGAAAGGGGAAAAAGCAAGAAAGCCTCTCATCCACCTAAATTGGTTCCAAGTGATCACTCCAAATTGGAATTACTTCATATGGATTTATGCGGACCAATGAGGGTAGCTTCGATCAATGGGGAAATAAGTATATCTTGTGGATAGTGGATGATTTTTCTTAGATATACATTGGTTATTTTCTTCGCTCGAAAGATGAAACACCAAGACATCAAGAAATTTCATTTCTCAATCACAATTGAATTACAAAGCCAAAGTTTGTAAGATTTGTACTGACAATGGTACTAAATTCAAAAAAAACATCTCTTAAAGCTCATTATGAAAAGTTAGGCATCATGCAACAGTTTTTAATTGCTCGAACACCTCAGCAAAATGGAGCAGTTGAAAGACATAATCGTAGTCTTGTTGAGGCTGCTTCACAACAATGCCTTATCTTTTTGTGGGGGGTACCCGGCTCGTTACCCCCCAAATTTCTTTGGGCTGAAGCAATTTACATCTAGTTTTATAACTCATATTCGTCAATCAATGCCATACCCCCAACCGAAAAAAATGTTTACAACAGAAACAACCTTATGAGCTATTACAGCGTTCCAAAAACCGAATATTGCATATTGTTTATGTTTGGCTCATTGTGTTATCCAACAAATGACCGTGATGATCTTGGAAAAATGAAACCAAAAGCAGACATTGGGGTGTTTATTGGTTATTCAGAAACATCAACAGGCTTTTGAATTTATAACCGACAGACCAAAATGATAATGGAGACCATTCATGTCAAGTTTGACGAGCTCACAACTATGGCTTCTGAACATGACTGTTTAGAACCCGAACTTCAATGATTCAACAATCATAATTCATCAGCAGAACCAATGAATACTCCATCCAAAGAAGATTTGGATAATTTGTTCGGTCCGATGTTTGAAGAATATTTTGAGAAGACATCTTCTGATACAACCATCAATTCCGCTGCACAACCGACTCAAGTTCATGAAGATTCATCTTCCACATCTTCAATCTTTGTTGACGCACATGAGGCTCCTTCTGTTGTCACTACATGTGTTATCCCAAAGATTCACAAGCTAACAAGAATGATCCGGAGGTCGGGGAGGATTAAACAAATAGAAAGCCATATTATTAGTGAGAGAAAAGGGAAGATGTGTGTGTTCTAGAGAGAGAAACACACACACCTTATTACAAAATTATGAATCCTCACCCCTCCATGGAAGTATGGAGGGGATATATATAGCACTGGACACGATCTACTTACTATACTTGACATTCTAGTCCCCTTTGCGTTCCCGTCTATTATAAACTAATGTAATTTCCTTATTGCCGACAATATTTTAAGGCTAACAATCTTCCCCCGAATATGTGAGCAAACACGGAATTACTTACAATGGTTCCTATCAAGTTCCAAAATACGAACAAAATAAAGTGACATCCAAGGCGCTCCAATCTGAAGATGAGTCTTGTCTTTCTAGTCTGATACTTGTACTCCAGCTTGGATCTTCTTTGTCTTGACTTGTTCTGGAACCATTGTAGTATGCATGAGTTGGATTAACTTCCCCCCAATTCATGCAGCATGTCTTAAAAGCTTTCTTCATAGACTCCTTTTTGGCGAAGTTTCTGAATCAGCTTCCCCCCAAACCAACATCCGTATCTTGAGCATGATTCTGAAACGTTGATGTAGCTTGAACGATCTTCTAACATTGACATTTAAAGTCACAGCGGAATTTAGATAGAAGAAACATTCAACCACACCATCTAAATACTGCTTCCATAATGTTACGTGACGTTCGGTCTTGGTGAACATCCGTTTGGGGAATCAGCAAGAGATCAGCAACAGATCTTCTCACGCATTGCTAGAATACTTCACAAACCATACTAAGTGAAGTAGTATACACTACTTCTACCCCCTGGAAGTTAACCTGATAGCATCAAAGTATCAAAGTACAAAAAACACGTATTGACGTGGACTACCAATATACACGAGAAGTTTCTTGTCATAAGCAACAATCATGTGAAAGTTATGAAAGAGCAATTGAAGAACTTTGAAAGATTCTGCTTAGACTATGAAAGTACATTGACGTTCAGTAGATTCAAATGTCTCCCGTGAGAGTGCCGAATCACATCTCAACCTTTAAACTATATGGCTAACCACCAACCTCGTATTCCTGTCGCTATTGCGATGACCACTTGGTGAAATAAACCAACCCGATATACCCAAATTTTGAAAATGACGTAGAATTCCCCAAATTTGTTTACTTAAGCTGCACTGTTGTTTGATTGAAGAACAGGTGCAGAAGAAAGCCTCTAAGTACCCAATACACTCAACTAAAGCCAAATAAGCACAACCCCTCTTGAGACTAGTCCACAACGTCATCTGCTTGTGACACTGAGCACTACAATGTAACTCCTTTAAGTGATAGCTATAACCCGTGAGCACTACAATGTAACTCCTTACATCTGGTATAACTAGATAATCCAAGTCTCAACCATAACTGTATACGTTCAAGCAAGTCGTCAAACGATAGATTGGGTTTGAAGAAAAGGGGTAGAAAGTAAAAGGAAGTCTCGATGATGAAATAAGTAGACGCCTTCGTGAAACCCACTTCAAAGCTCAAATAAGGGATACCAAATCAACTTCGTGATCACTTGACATTAAAATCCAAATTCCATAGCCGTTTGTCATTGTAGTGAATCTTATTCGGATCTTTTGTAGTGTTATGTATCGTGTTTGTTGTGTTGTTGAAATCAATTGACATTCACATGGAAATTTTTACGAATATCTATGAATTTAAACACGATTAAATGAATTAACGGGATTTTACAAAATCAATAGAAAACCGTGAGTGATTTGGATTTCCGGTAAAAAAAAAAACCGTCAGCGACGAAAATTCCAAAAAAAAACTGAAAAATGTCAATAAATCATAGAAAACGATGTTTTTTCATGTCCAAAGCAACTTCAAAAAAGTCATGGTTATGGCACCGAAGACTGTCACATCTTAATTTTGGTATCATAAATGATCTTACCAGACTTGACTTGGTTGACGGTCTACCAAAGTTAAAATATGGAAATGATCACCTTTGTTCTACTTGTGAAATGGGAAAAAGCAAGAAAGCTTCTCATCCACCTAAATTGGTTCCAAGTGATCACTCTAAATTAGAATTACTTCATATGGATTTATGTGATCCAATGAGGGTAGCTTCGATCAATAGAAAGAAGTATATTCTTGTGATAGTGGATGATTATTCTAGATATACATGGGTTTATTTTCTTCGCTCGAAAGATGAAACTCCAGAGATCATCAAGAAATTCATTACTCAAGCTCAATCGAATTACAAAGCCAAAGTTTGTAAGATTCGTACTGACAATGGTACTGAATTCAAAAATGCAACTCTTAAAGCTCATTATGAAAAGTTAGGCATCATGCAACAATTTTCAATTGCTCGAACACCTCAACAAAATGGATTAGTTGAAAGACGTAATCGTACTCTTGTTGAGGCTTCTCGCACAATGCTTATCTTTTCTAAGTTACCTGAATTTATTTACGCTGAAGCAGTGGCTACAACTTATTTTACTCACAATCGGTCAATCATCTATACCCGATACAACAAAACACCTTATGAGCTATTACGCGGTCGAAAACCGATCATTGCTTATTTTCATGTGTTTGGCTCATTGTGTTATCCAACAAATAACCGTGATGATCTTGGAAAAAATGAAAACAAAAGCAGACATTGGGGTGTTACTGGTTATTCGGAAACATCAACAGGTTTTCGAATTTATAACCGACGGACCAAAATGATAATGGAGACCATTCATGTCAAGTTTGACGAGCTCACAACAATGGCTTCTGAACATGACTGTTTAGAACCCGAACTTCAACGATTTAACTATCATAATTCATCAGCAAATTCAATGAATACTCCATCCAAAGAAGATTTGGATAATTTGTTCGGTCCGATGTTTGAAGACTATTTTGAGAAGGCATCTTCTGATACAACCATCAATTCCGCTGCACAACCGACTCAAGTTCATGAAGAATCATCTTCTACATCTTCAATCTTTGTTGACACACATGAGGCTCCTCCTGTTGTCACTACATCTGACGAACAAACCTCTCCAATCTCTTTGACAGAGTCGGATGAATTCAATCAAGAAGATTCTGCTGCATTTGATGGTAATACACAGTTTGTTCCATATAATCCTCCAAGTAATGAGGAAATTGAGTCATCTTCAACGGCTCTAGAACCATCAAATGTGCAGAATTTCCATCAAGTACAACCCTCAACTCACATTTGGACAAAAGATCATCCTCTAGACCAAGTTATTGGTGACCCATCCAAACCGGTCATGACTCGTCAACGGTTACAAACAGATTCTGAAGTATGCATGTATGCATTAACCGTTAGTACTATTGAACCAAAGAATATCAAAGAAGCAATGGCAGACCACAGTTGGATTGAGTCGATGCAAGATGAGTTGAATCAATTTGAGAGACTTCAAGTTTGGGAACTCGTTCCACGACCAAAAGGAAAGAATATTATTGCTCTCAAATGGCTTTGGAAGAATAAGTGTGATGCTAAAAATATTGTAGTTCGGAATAAAACTCGTCTTGTGGCTAAAGGATATAAACAGGAAGAAGGCATTGATTTTGAAGAGTCATTTGCTCCTGTTGCTCGTCTTGAGGTTGTTCGGATGTTTATTGCTTATGCTGCTTATAAGAATATCACTATCTTTCAAATGGATGTCAAAACGGCTTTTCTCAATGGTCCTTTGAAAGAAGAAGTCTATGTCAGTCAACCTGAAGGGTTTATTGATCCAAAATTTCTAGATCATGTCTACAGGTTGAAAAAAGCTCTATACGGTCTTAAGCAAGCACCTCTTGCATGGTATGACAAATTGTCTTCTTTCCTAATTGAACATGGGTTCACTAAAGTTATAATTGACCCAACTTTGTCTACACGACGTCACGGGGAAGACATATTACTTGTACAAGTATATGTTGACGACGTTATTTTTGGTTCAACAAATCCAGATTTTTCAAAACGTTTTGCAAACTTAATGAAAAATAATTCTGAAATGTCAATGATGGTTGAACTAAAGTTCTTTCTTGGACTTTAAGTTCATCAATCTCCCCGTGGCATATTCATAAGTCAGTCACAATATGCAATAGAGTTGCTAAAGAAACATGGTCTAGATGAATGTGTTTCCATGAGTACACCTATGGCAACTGAGAGGCTGGATGCTGATTTACAAGGCACTCCTACTGATCAAGCGACTTATTGTCGTATGATAGGAGGGCTTATGTACCTAATAGCCAGTCGACCAAACATTGCTTTTGCTACTTTTGTATGTGCTCGATATCAAGCACGTCCTACGGTCAAACACCTCAAAGAGGTTAAACAAAGGATTCTGGATTAAAACTAATTGCCTATTCAGATGCGGACCATGCAGGATGTAAAGATGATTGTAAGAGTACATCAGGAGGATTGCAATTTCTAGGTGGAAAGCTCGTGAGTTAGAGTTTAAAGAAACAAGATTGTACTGCGATGTCAACTGCTGAAGCTGAATATGTTTCCTTGTCTGCATGTTGTGCACAAGTTATTTGGATGCGTACTCAACTGCTTGACTATGGATATAAGTACAATCGAATTCCGATGTACTATGACTCCAAGAGTGCCATTGCTATTTCATGCAATCTGGTCCAACATTCTAAGATGAAGCACATTGACATCCGGTATCATTTTATTAAAGAACATGTTGAGAAGGGTACTGTGAAAATTTACTTTGTCGGGACAGAATACCAACTTGCGAATCTATTTACTAAGGCGCTTCCAAAAGAACGCTTTGAGTATTTAGTTCATCGAATTGGTATGAGATGTATGACTCCAACTCAGTTGAAAAGTCTGTCAAAGTTATCTTCTTGAAACATGTAAATAAATTTTTTCAAAAACAAAAGAAAATTTTCAAAATTTTCAAAATACCAAAAAGATTTGACATATTTTTCATATTAAAAAAAACAACATAATTTATAAAGATCACATGCTTAGTTTCATGAATCCAAGTTTTTATAAAAAGCTTTCAAATTGAAAATACAGAATCATGATCTAAGGGGGAGTTCTTAAAATTTTCCATTCACATACATCTTTTTGGAAATAAAATAAAAACAATGATCTCTCACAAATACTACATTTGGAAAATGTTATAGTTTCAAGGGGAAGTTTTTATTTAAGCATCTTCATTTTCGGACTAAGTATTTTACATGATTTCATTTCAAGGGGGAGTTTTTGAAAAGATTCATTATTCAAGGGGGAGTTTTGTGAAAATTCATAAACAAATTTCAAAGAAACATGGTCAGAATTGAAAAATAGAAGTATAGGGGCTAAAAATGTCAAATTTTAAAAATATTTTCAGAGGTTATAAAAAGGGATGCCATTTTCGAGTTTCATTTTTTCTATTACCGAATCCATTTACCGAGTTTGAGAATAAATTCATTCCAATCTTTTTGAGTTTATTACAACGATTTTGATTATTTTTCTTTCTCAAACGTAAATGGATTAAGTATTATCAGATTGATAATTGATTGTTTTGCACTATCGAGTTTAAACTCGGAAATATTGATGTTTACCGAGTTTGTGTTTTTTTAATGTTTTTATGGAGTTTATTCAAGGACGATAATAAGCAATGGGTATGTGTAAATAAGTGATAAATAGCTTAGGGATCGTTAATTAGTAACTGAAATTGAAACTCGGAAATGTATGGTGTTTATCGAGTTTGACAATGTATCCAGTTTGATTGTTTGGAGCATGAAAAATGAAAAAATGAACATAAAAATCGAGTTTAGTTTTTCATATGTCAAAAAGAATCAGTGTTTGTGAAACTCAGTAATAGTCAAAAAATCAAACTCGGAAAGGTCAAATAGTCAAAATTCAGTAATACTAAAAAGTTAAAAATTCAGTGAAAGTACGTTTGTGAAAATGTGAAGGTGTTTTGAGAAATAAATAATGTTGATGATTCATGCTTATGATGTTTAA